>PVIU01002817.1:112541-160658 GCA_004026605.1 Ondatra zibethicus
GGTGCAGTTGAAGAGCAGAAGGTGGGAGAAGATGAGTTAGGAAGTTAGGACCGTGAGGGGCTGGTCCACCTACTGAGACAGTGTGCCTGAACTAATGGGAGCGCACCAATCCAGCTGGACTGGGACTGAATGAGCATATGATCAAACCAGACTCTCTGAATGTGGCAGCGAAAGTTGGCGGATGGAGAACCCAACAACAGTGACACCAGGACCTATCTCTTCTGCATGTATTATCGTTTTGGGAACCGAGTCTTTTTGAATGCACTCCTCCCAAGGCCGGGAGGGAGGGGGATGGGCCTTGGACTTCCAACAGGGCAGGGCACCATGCCCTCTTTCAAGGAAGAAGGGAGAGGGAGGAGGGGTGGGGGGGTAGCGGGAGGGGACCGGGAGAAGGGGAAGAAAGGAAAAAATGTTATTTCTTTAATTATGTTTTTGAATGGAAAAAAATAAAACAATGTAAAAAAATAAAAAAAAATTTACTCTGTGAAATTTTTATGTATGTATACAATGTATTTTGATGATATCCATCCCTACTATCTCCCACCAGCTTCCCCTGTAACCCCTAAACACATCTCCCTCCTGACTTCATGTTTTCTTCCTCTTTAAATCATTAATAAGCTGCTGGATTCAATTAGTGCTGCTCATGTGCACATGGGTTTGAGACTGTCCAATGGGGCATGGGCAGCTTACCTGTGGCTACGTCTCCTCCCACCCACCCCACCAAGCAATTCTCCTTCCTTCCACAGCCAGCCAACAATTGACAATAGGCCCTAATCTAAGGATGGAGACTTGGGAGTCCCTCCTGCATCCCTGCTGGTCGATCTCATGCAGGTCTTGGGCAGATAACTGCAGTTGCTGAGTGTGGGCTGATCTCCTCATGTCTCAAAGACAACGTCTCAGAGATCTCTTCCCCATCCTCTTGCTCTTACTTTCTGCCTCCCTTTCTGCAACGTTCCTGCAGCCTTTGGTGTGGGAAGATTGACATATGTGGCTCATCTACGGCTGAGCAGCCAGAGTCATTTGTTCTCAGTGCTTTGAAAGTTACAGATCTCCGCATCAACCATGGCCAACTGCAAAAAGAAGCTTCTTTGACTGAGATTGAGGTTTATATCCATGGGTATGAAAGTAATAACTAGAAGGCAGTTTGACAACATGGCCATTTAGCAAGGTAACACTAGTATTTTTCCCTGGGGCCTATGAACGCCCCATACATGGGATTTTGAACAGGCTTATAGTGCTTGGCCTGAAATCCTGTGAAACAGGCCTCCGATCCAATCAGAATGCAGCTGGTTATTCCCCCGTAACTGCTGTGCTGTGATTGCACCAGTGGGTACATCTTGCCTGGCATGTTGGTATTGTAGCATGCAGAAGCCAGCATTGAGTAAGACCCCTGATGCCATCATTCTGCCCCCTGCCTCTCTTTGCATAGGACCTTCTGACACTATGAAAGCCAGACCCAGGTGGAGATTTTCCTGGTCAGATCAAGATTAATTTCTCTGTGTTCTGCCCAAATTTGACATGTCTTCAGAAATAAGGTCTTGCCATCTCATTATGGTGGGCCACTGAGAGCAGTGGCAATACCTTGTATTGTTTGGGGTCCCCCTGCCCAATAACTCATAGGGAAGTATCCCAAGCCTTGTACTAAGATTTTCATTTGACAACTAATATCTTCTGGGAGCAACATTGTCCCCCATGCAAAGTACCTCAGTTCAAACTCCCTTTTTGAATTATGTTTTTAAAAATTGTCTTCCAAATTTGTGGGTTTCCATAAGGCTTCTTCATTATCCTTAGTTTTGGTTAGTCCCAGTATCCCCTCCACTTTTTCATCTTCTAGCCCCATATCTGCTTAAACCTTTCCCTCCCAGTATTCCCCCTTTATTCTTTTATGTCATACACGTTCTGTTATTCCCCTTTAATAACATTTCTTACTTGGGTTGTGGGATCACAGGTTTTCATATACTTTTCCCACAGTCCCTTCATTTTTGTTATGCCTTTCTCTGTCCCTTCATTTCCCTTTCCTCTTGCTCCCTGTTCATGCATGAAGCTTTCTGCCCTGGTATTCCACCTTCCACTTTCATTTTACCTATATTTTACTACCTTGCCTTTGGTTCATCCACCCTCTTTCTACTGTTTTTATTTGCAAGTGTGTACATAGCCCATGTGTGGGTGGCATAGCTGAAGATGAAGCTTGATGCCTCATATGACTCTCCATGCATAGGTTCTTTTGAGCATCTCCCACGCTTCTCTCCTCTCCATTGGTACCCCAAATATAGTGCCCAAGACCCTCTCCTCCGTGAGAACTCCAATACGCTTTTTCTACCCTGTTCCTGGTGTTTTCTTCACTGTCTGGCTTATCTGAACATGGGTTGCTTGGATTCTCCTGTTCCTCTCTGCCCACTCAGCCTTCATCTTCATACCATCTGGATCCTGCATCATCGCACAGCAGAAACTGCTTTCTCAAAGGTCACCGGAGACAGAAGCATCAGCCTGATGGCATTTCTTTGCTCTCCTCTTCCCGCCTCTCCGCGTGATCAGACATTGATGATTGCCTTTCATGTCTTAGTTCTTTCCTGTCTCAGCAGCATGTTCCCCCTGGCTCCTTTCTTAGTCACAAGGGCTCCTTTTGCCTCTGCTGGAAGGATGGGCATGGGAAATAAAGACTTTTGCAGCAGGAGAGAAGGTGGGGTCCGGTGGGAGAGGCACAGGACCTGTTTGTTCTTCCTTGCTCTAGGACATGGGGACATCTAAGGAGTTACCCTTATTGCTCTGAGTTCCTGTTTGGATTTTATTCCTTGCCATTTGAGGGTACCGAGCCCCCACAACCAGCAGAAATAAACCCAGTGTCTGTTTAGGGATCAACAGGGAACAGTTTAGTGACCAGAGTCCGTTTTCTGGATCAGTAACTTAGATCAAATGCAAATCTCAGGAAATAGCTCGCAGCCCTGCTGCCCAGCAGTCTCCCAGGCAGAGAAGCTGAACTAATCTGTCTGGCACCCAGGCCGATGATGTCCTATCTGGAAGGTGTATGTGCTGGCATCCTCCCTGTCTGACGCTAGCTCACTAAGCGACAAACTGACTTCTGTTTGCTGCTCTCTCTATCAGTGGTTAGTGTCTTCCCTCCTTAGCACATGGAGCCCAAAAGTTAGAACAGGCTAGTTCTTGTCTCAAGCTTTCCCTAGAGCAAGGCCTGGGAACCATTTGTTTAATGGACAGTAATGCTGAGTAACTGAGATGGTATCAGTAGTAAAATGCTGCTTCTTCAAGGGTGCATGACCAAGCCAGCTCCTGGGGCTCTGGGAACATCTGGTAGATGTCTCCAAGGGGTCCCCAAAAGGGGAGCCAGGAAAGTGGATAATGGCTCCTGGAACATCAATGTGAGCCATGGCCCTGACCTCTGGGAAAAGCAGAAGACTAAGGATTAATGCCAGAAAACCTCCTCAACAGTAAGATTTGAGGGGCATTCTGTGGTTGAGCAGAAGGGGAGTAGAGAACTGGCACCACCTTCCTCCATGCCATGGCCCAAGTACCCTTCACTTGACTGCCAATCTGTGGCCTGTAGAGCAAAGTGTTATGGGTCTCAGAGACAACACCAGCAAATTAGCACCCCAAAGGGTTTATGGACAGTGACCAGAAGTGCAAGTAGCAGTACAAAGCTTGTCACAGGCATGTGCTTTGGGGGAGGCAATCTGGACCCTCATGCATGTGATGGGACACCAAGTATAAGGTAGATAACGAATTATTAGGTACCATAGCAACATCAAATACATCATAGTTTGGTGTGTGTGAGGACCCTTTTCCCACCAGGTCACATAAGTGAGAGAGCAGAGAGAAGAAAATCTGATTTTTGTTTTCTTTATGAAAAATGACATGTCCAAGATTCCACTGCTAATAGTCAAAGCAGTGCTCCCATTGTTGACTCTGGAATTTCTTCACTCAAATAAAGGTAGTTAGCTGGAACAGTAGATGGTATCAGTTGATGGTAGGGGTGGCAGTTGTTAAGGTCATCAGACCTCCAGGTACCATAGGACAACACATCCACTATCAGTGTGCTCAGTCTGGATGCACAAAACTGCACCATTGAGGACACTGGGGGGGCAGAGCCAGGCCTTGGGCAGTCATGGGTCTCCAAGACTGTGGTGGTGCCTGCTAGTTGGACTGTGAGCCTGCACACAGAGAAGAGAGGAAGGGGATATCATGTGCACAGTGCAGAGAGCCTGGAACTCCAGAAGGGTTCAGGGCTGTCAGAGACCCCTTTACATGTACAAGGTCTCAGGAGAGCTTTCAATTAGAAAAGGAGCATCTACCTCATCTTCTTAGTGATGAAGAAATGTAGCTGGCACCAAAGCTCACCACACATCTTCATTGCTGCAATATGCAGCAATGTAATAAATCACTGCATACTCAATAAGAGCTTGAACATTCTCAGTAGACACTTAGGCTCTCTCCCGGGATCCCTGAGACACTTTCTCTAGTTATTATGCTGTACAGATAGATACCTGGGCTTGATGCTCCACTGCAGCAAGTCAATCAACAGGCAGGGGGAATAATTCAGTTTTGTGGTTGATGTCATACTGGAGATTGAACCCAAAATTTCTCACATGGTCGACAAGCACTGAGCTGCATCATCAGCCTGATACCCAGAATTCCAAAGAAGCCCTTGTCGTTTTTGAGGACTGTGTTTGGAGAAAGAGGTAAGACCATGCATATCAGTCTGAGTCCTGGATGCCCAGATCCTGTTCCTGCAAAGGGGGCCAACACAGGCCATTGGCTCCTGAGGATTCATCTTGGCAGCCTTCAGAGTACTTCCTAGTGGTCAGCTGGAGAGAAGAGGCCAAGGCCAACTGCTACTCAGTGGGCAACAGGGAGATGAACTCTGTGCAGTTGGCAACATTTTAAAAGGAGACCCAAAGCCTATTGAAAGATGCAATATTTGTCCAATAATATGTTTGAGATCAAGAAGGGCTTCATGGTGTTTATCCAAGGGAGTAAAATGTTAATACTCTTTTTGTGAGTCGAGACTTTGACTTTCTTTCTCTACTATTGACATGGTGCACTGCCTTATTAAGTGTGAGATGTGTGTACACACATGTACCAGTTTCCGTCTCCAAGGATCCCTCTGCCTGGAGAGGGAGTGTCAGCAGCTCTTCCAGATGTCTCTGCCTGTGACTTCAGTGTGGTCTCTTTCAGAGCTGCATCCATAATGCTCTTCCACACATGCCCATTGTTTCAACCACTAATAGTTGCCACTGGGCAGTAGCATTGGAAGCCTGGCCCTGCCACCATACAAGCTGAAGTGCCAGTGTTAAGATGGCTGCTTTCTGTTCTCAGACACGCCTTTCTAAAAAGTCTCTTGCTCTTAAGAACCTGCAGTTTTCCCATCAAAATTTTGCAGGGTTACCAGAACTCTCCACTCAAGAAACACTGAGACACTTGCTAGTCTCAGTTACCATCTCTGGAAAGAATAGGAATTTGCTGTGAGCAAGCATGTACACCTTGGTTGGATAGACACTTGGCTTGGACACACCCGCCTCGTTCTTGCACTCATTGTAAAGCAGAGCCACTTGCCAAACTCCCACGATGCTTCTCTGTGGTGCAGGGAACATGGCAGTGCCCTTCAGTAAACTGGTGTGCCCATTAAATAAAGCAAAGTGTGTGGGGCTCTGGCACTAGAGACCACCACATTGCCAAAGCCTGGCGATTTCTTCGTATAAATATATTTTGTGGACTTGAAATGTCCACTTCCTTCTTGCATCTCACTGTGTTTGCAACAAAAACAGAAACTGGAATATGCCTAGATTTCCTGCAAGGGCTTCAAATGAGTGTTGACTGCCTCATGGTGTTCATGGCCAGTGGATATACTGACATCCCAAACTCCAGGTTCACAACCTGCAGACTCAGAGTTTGTGGTCCAGAAGCATACCCATGAGACAACATAGATGGGTTCTCTAGGCCTGAGGTAATAAGGCTGCCCATTAAGTGATTTGGGGATGCTTAGTAACATTCTTGGAGCAAGAGACAAAAGTAGGCTCACTGTACATAATTGCAAAGCTCACTTAAGGGCTCCCACAGGCTTTCAGATATTATATAGTTCCCTATGAAAGTGTTGTGTCAGCCCCCTTGTGATAGATAGAGGCAATATCATGTGGAAGAAAATTGAGCATCACAAGCTGTGAATTAAGAAGTGATACAGAGGAGTTGGATTTGAATGTGAAGAGGTTTTAAGAATATCTTAATTTCCTTCACTGATTTCTCCTTTTTACATATGTAAAAGCTTAATCGGTAATAAAAGGCACTGCCAAAAATAAGCCTCAACAACTCTTTGAATAAATATCAAATAAAAACTATGTCATAAGAATGCACTGTACTTTAATTGGAAATCTTTTTCTTAACACTTAGTAAGCATAATAATAAATATAATAGTGTCATAAGCATCTTAGATTGTAGCATGTAAGATACAGTAGGTAAGACACAAGCCCCTTTGGTTCCTGTGTGTGTATTAACCTGGTGAAGTGTGGAGCGGTTGTTTGGTAAGCACTAGTCTAGATGTTGCCATGGCAGTATTTTGTAGATGAGATTAACATTGACAATCGGATAACTACAAACAGTAGAAGAGATTAGAGATTATCTGCCATACTGTGAATACTTCCAATTAGTTGAGGACCTTGACCTTAAAACCTGAAGTTTTTCAAGGAGGAAGGAACTCTAGTTTCCCTGAATTGTCTGCCTTTGGCTTGCCAGCTTCCATAATCGCTTGAGTCAATTCTTCACATAATCTGCTTCTCTAGAAGACCCTAATGTAAGTGTTTTATTTGCTAAATGATTATTGCACAGAAAGAATACCAAAAAGCAAAGACAGAGAGTAGCTTTGCAGAGTCACACATTGACACTGTGTCTGCCCTGGCTTTGTGTGAGGCTGGGGAATTCCTTAAAAAAAAAAAAAACAACCCAAATCCCACAAACTATCAACTTTTTTCCTACAATATATTTTTATTATATTATTTCTCATCACCCCAACTCCTCCCAGATCTTCCCTATCTCCCTACTCACCAAACTTACATTTTTTTCTCTCTCTTGCTCATTCATGTTCACTGCTGCTCTATTCATAATGGCCAGAACCTGGAAACAACTTCGATGCCCACCAACTGATGAATGGGTCATGGACATGTGGTACATGTATGCAGAGGAATACTATACAGCTGTTAAGAAAAATGAAGTTCTCAGGTAAATGGGTGGAGCTGGAAACAATCATCCTGAGGGAGGTAACTCAAACCAAAAAGACAAATATTGCATGCTTCCTCTTCTATGTGTGTGTTAGCTTTTAAGCTTTTGATTTGTGTGTTTCAGTTTGAATAACCACAGAGGTTAGGTAGCTAGCAAGGCACCAGAGGGGAGCAGGGAACTCCCGAGGATGACAGACTCTTAACATATGCCTATCTGTGATCCTCACATTTTCTGTAGACTCATGTGACTAACTTTGGCTGACTCATCCAGGAATTTATATCTGTCTCAAGTAATTACCACGTCACTAAATTTGGCCCATTTTTGTTTGTGTGTTATTGAGCACTCAGTGGGGTGTCTTCTGGTGCCCCTCCATCAGAGAGAGACCTGTCAGCTGCAATTATGGAACCTGGGTGGATGGAGGCGTTGCCCTTGCAGGTGCCAGTGTGGTGGCACCGATTATGTCCTCATTGTAGGCATGAAGCAGCCGTCTCCAGTCCTCTCAGCCTCTCAAGATTCAATTGCTCTGGGCTTGATCTGCACGTGGGCAGAAGTGAGTGAATTGTATTAATAGTTTCCCCGGCATAATCCATCATCCCCTCAACAATGCATTTCTGGCAGTTAATTAGAATCCACACAGTGGAATAACGAACATCGTGTTTAGAATTACAATCTATTGCTAAACAACAGGCCAGACAGCTCATTCTCTCCCATCACCCTGGATGTCTTAAGTGTCTGGCTTCTGAATCCCATTTAGTACTCTTTAGCTAGCAATTCTGCCAAATGGTTTCAGACAGCTTAATCACATCTGTGTGGTGGAGTCTCTCTATCTGTCCATGGGTGAGAGATAAAAGAGGAGAGAGCTAGACCTGGAGAGATGGCTTTGCAGCAAAGAGCACTTGATGTTCTTCTAGAGGACCGCTTTCAGTTTCCCAGTGCCCATGGTATGCGGCTCACACCTGTCTGTAACCTCAGATTCAGCAGATCTGACACTCTGTTCTGGCCTCTGTGTGTGCGTGCATCTGCACATGCACACGTTCACACACACACACACAGACTCATAAATAAATATTAAATACATCTTTAAAGGAGGAGGAAGCAGAACGTAGCACTTGGAGAAGGAAAGAAGCCACTACTGCCCAAAACAACAAGAGGAGTTGTCTGCCTTGGGGTGATGCTCTGGGCTCTTCTGAGGAACACTCACAAAGCCTGACTGAGTTACCAGGGGCCTCAGAGACATAGGCCTCACCCTCTTCCCATTCAGAGGGTCCACGAAGGTAGTGGCACCGCATCCTACCTCATAGCCTGCTGTGCCTTCTGTTTTATGGCATTGCTTCAGCCAGGCAACGCTCTCAGGAGCTCAGCTGCTCTCAGGGATTCCTCTGCTGGCTTCAGAGAGATCTCTAGTGTCCTCGACACCTCCAGACAGTAGATGATGGACTAATTCAAAATCTCCCAGTCTGGTTGCCCCTAAACTTGGTTTTTAGCCCCATGGTTCAGCTGTGGAAGGAAACAGCAACTGTGACAAGTGCCCTTGGATTTGACAGAGTGGACCTTCGTTTCCATTCTTCTGTTGGTATTATATGATTAGTTTTGCCATTTTGGGGACTAAGGGGACCATGTCTGTGGGGGAGAAGTTTCTGACACTCTGCCCCTGAGAGAACCATGGTTGCTCAGCTCCCTGGTATCTCTGTCTCCAACTCATGCTGCATTGCCTGAATGTGTTCCCCAAAGTTGGAAACTTTATTTCCAGTGTAGCAGGATTGGGAGGCTTACCTCAGGAGACAGGGGCTCTTCCTAACTAGCATTACCATGGGAGTAGGCTAAAGAAGGGTGTTTGTCCTACTCTTACCCTCTGGCCATGTTACCCATGTCCAAACCATGATGCAGCCCGCAGGCTCTCCCCAGTTGCAGTTGTGGGTGGCCCAGTTTCACAAACCACACGCCAAATCTCTTTATTCAGTATAACTCATGCAGTCCACATTATTCTGTTTTATCAACACAAAATGGTCAGAGGCACTGCTGCATTTCTGTTAGTAGTCGGCCCTGCCTGGGGCTCCTGTGTGCACACACATGCTATTGTGCTCTTGGGTTTTCCTTTTGGTTTCCACAAGACAATTTCCATGGAAATTTCCATAAGCTCAGCTCCTTAGCACTGACTGGTCCCAGGAGTTACTAGACATGGGAACAAGTCAGCATGCTTAGTCTCAGTCTCTTCATATAAAAAATGGGCAAATATCCATGTGTTTCTCACATAATGGAATAAATAGTACAATTGTGAAAGCTCTGTATCAGTCATGAAAGAAGACCACCCCCCAGTTCCACACAGAGAAAGTACTAAGCCCATATGTGATCTCACCCTCTTCTCTCTCTGTGTGTATGTATATATGTGCATATATGTATATGTGTGTATGTATGTGTGTATTTGTGTGAGTATATATGTGTGTGAAAATGTGTGTGCATATCTGTGTGCGTATGTGTGTATATGTATGTATGTGTATATGTATATGAGTATGTAGGTATGTGTGTATGTGTATGTTTTTGTATGTATGTGTATATATGTATCTCTGTGTGTACATGCATGTATGTGTATCAGTATGTGTGTGTGTGTGTGTGTATGTACCAGAGAGGCAGGCTTGCCTTATGTGAACATTAGCATTTGCTAACCTCAGTTCCCCCAGCGCAGGTTGGTGGCCATTCTTGGAGATAGGTAGGACACAGATCCAAATCTCCTTTTACTTAATCAAACTCTTTGATTCTTTGAAGACAGGCTGCACCAGAACGGGTTAAAGCATAAGCGAAGGACACTCAAATTCAATATATTCTAACCATTCAGATTTAGGGGTTGTGTAGTTCTGATAAATGCTTATCAGATGGCAAGGAACCAAAGGCCCTGGTTGTGGTTCCTGTCCCTGTTTTCTGCTGCTATAGCAGAGTAGCACAGGCTTGGCTATTTGCAAGCAATAGAGGTGATTAGGGTGCAAGAATCTAATGAGAGCTAAGTATGAGACGGAGGCAGCTCTGTATGAGAAGGGAGAGCCTTGGTGCTGTGTTAGAATGCGCTGGGAGGGCAAGCGAACATGGGGGAGCACTGAGAGAAGCCCTTTCTCTGAAAGCAAGGGCACCTGTCCCTTGATGGAAGTTGACTTTAGTACGCTTCACCTTTCTCTCGCCTCCTACTACCTTGACAGCAGCAATTACATTGCTACACAGGCTTTGGAGGGGACCTTTTTAAAAGGACAGCAGTAACGTTTGGTAGTTTGGGTGGCATAAATCTTCTCTGCATGGCTGATTCTTATATCAGGAATTTGGCAGAGTGTGTGTAGTCAGCTCTCCAGGCTGGAGTCTGCCATGAGCTGAGGAGGGGCAGAGACACAAGGGAGTTTCAGGTTCCTGGCTGGTTGAACATCTCCACATAACCACGCCCCACTCCACTCACGCCTGTTAAAGCATGGCAGAGCTAGCATGTCCCTTTTCTCACTCATTTACCATGTCCATACCAGGTCTGGAATCAGCACCGGCCCTGGCTGCCTTGCTGGTCACAGTGCAGCAGTCTCAGATGCTTCAAGTGTCTGAGCAACTTGGTTGTCACATTGTACCCTACTGGGTGACATTTTAGCCACCTTTGCAACTGTGTTCTCCATCCTCCCACCCTTTCCTCATCCACAGCCTGGCATGGTGTAGGCGTTTTATGAATCCCTGCTCAATGTGGGAGTTTTCAATCACAAGTCCCACCTGGGAACTAGTTAGGAAAGTCCAGGACCCTTTGAAACCTCCCTTCACTTGAGTCTTGGATGGTTGGCCCAGGCTTTTCTCCCTCACTGTGTGTGTGTGTGTGTGTGTGTGTGTGTGTGTGTGTGTGTGTGTGTGTGTGTGTGTGTGTTAAGTTTACAGTAGAGGCAGCCTGGTGCTTTCAGGGAATGAAGTCTGAAGCGGCTCTTGTTGCCCTACCCTGTTCCTATCTAACTATAACTTCTCGGTCCTACAGACTAGAGTTGGATGTCAAAGTGCCTGTTCAGTGGACGAGCTTGCTCCCTGGCTCTGCCAGATGGGAGAAAGTCACCCTAAATGATTCACCACCAGTTGCAATGCCTTGTTACATCCTTATGAATAAATTGGGTGACTGCGGAAAGATCACTACATCTCTGATGCAAATCCCCACAAGGCGACAAATATAGATTCTGTGGTCATAATCACGGTGGCATCTCGATCTGCCTGCGGTGATTAAAGCGCAACCAAACTGCCATTTAATCTCATTTCAGGCCATTTCCAAATTGTGTTGTATAAAGGCAGCGTGACGCAGAAATACTCTGTGTAGCCTGAGCTTTAGTGTTTAGAGTTTGTTGAAAACTGCAGCATCTGCTGAGGAATAGCTCAGATTCGCCTGTGTTGTTGTACGTGAACACGAACAATCTCCATTGTCCTATTTTTGATTCTCTTTGGTGAGGCCATTTTTGCGTTGCCTTGCAGAAGTCTTCTCTGTTCTCTTATCTCCTGGAAAAGAAACTCACAGTGCCTCTCAGGGAAGCACATCCCCTCCTGGGTCTACCTAGTGATGCCCAATAGTGAATTCCTTTCAGGGTGGTTTTTGTGCATTGCCCTGGCTTGCAGGCACATAAAGATGGCTTTCTCTGGGGACACCTGGCAGTGCAGGAGCTTGTGCTGAAGGTTCATGAATGTTACTTGTGCCTGAAGGAGAAGGGCACAGGACCTCTCCTCAGCAGAGCTGTTAGGCGTGAGTTAAGGAGAAAGCAGAAATGAAGGCATGGGATGAGGGTACACGTATCTGAGAGGACAACCAGAGATCTAGTCCAGCCAAATTGGCCAGCTGGCTCCTGTGGGCTCTGCTGTAGTAGCCGGCAGCCAAGCAGCATGATTAATCTCATTTCCCTGCAGCAATTCATTTGAGGACTTGAGACCCATCTGCATGGACATTCTCTGGCCAGTTCTGGGCTGGCCAGGGTTGAGGAGGGCCCTAGTGACTCAACATTATTAATAGGGAGCTCCCAGAAACATCTTTTCACCTTATTGGGATCAGAATAAGACCCAAATGTGAATATGGTCTCTACAGTGGGAGAGCATACTGTCTGGGAGGGGCTGCTTGAGTATCTGCATTGCCCACTCAGACAGGAGGAAAGGCTGCTTAGGGTAGAGACCATTGTTCTAAACTCTCTGTCTCTGTTCCTGATGTTTGAGACATGGACTTGGGAAGTTCTAAGAGAGATCAGGAATCTAAGTGGAAAAGACATAGGGAACCACAATGGAGCTGCTGTGTGTCTCAGAGGAGAAGCTATTCCTGAGTATACATGTGTGTGTGCACATCTGTGTGTGGTTCTAACTGCTGGGCCAGAGACGACAGGAGAGCAAAGTCTGGCTGTGTTGGTGTAGGAATGCCTGCTGTCCCTTTATTTGGGAGTGCTGCCCTGGAATCCAGAGCTGAAGGGAAGGTCTTGGGGAACATTCCAGGTGTATTACTGATGAAGCTGCAGAGCCTCTTTTCTTCCTAACTATCAGTTTTAGGACTCATTATTAGTGTGGGATTAGTCATTCAGGGAACGACAAGGCTGTATGAAGAGCACTAGAAGGTGTTCCTGAGCCTGGTCAGCCCAAGGCTTATATAGTTAAAAACCACAGATTACATGTATTCTGTCTATGTGTAGGTGTAGTTTATACACGCTTGGGGTTTACATGTTAGAGGCATTTTTTTTTGTTGTTTGGCCTCTCAAGCAAAGTAAATATAAATTTCAAATGCAACCATCACACCATCTTGGAGAGAAGCTTAAGACAGAATGCTCTAAAGGGAGATGAAACATTCCATTCTGCAGGTCAGGAAACAAACAACTCAAAGACTTCAGGAAGTTGCTAAAACTGATCTGATCTACCAGGTCTCGCCCTCCCTCAGTGTGTGTAGTTAGGATTCCTGAGAGATACTGTTAGACAAACAGAGCGGCCTAGAAGAGGCTCAGACTAGGAAAGCTGCTGAAAAGGAGCACAGAGCAGCCAAGGGCTAAGGAAGCGAAGACCAGCCCAGCTACCTGGAAAAGATACTCCTTAACCTGTTGAGCCCTCTGCAGGTTGTGCTGTGAGCTCCAGGGTTCTACATTGAATGGATAATGAGCCATGACCCATGCTGGAGATTCTTGTGCTGCAGCTGTCTTAGAGTCATTTCTGCTTCTGTAAATAACCCCTCACCCACACTTCTGCATGTAATCGCAGTAAAACTCATTTGTTCATAAAGTTGAACTCTGGTGTATCATTGGTTCCCTATCTTGGGTGAGTAGACATTTGCTGTCATCTCCCTAGGGACAATGCCACACACTAATCTCTTTATCTTCATCTTTTGTAGTATCCTTTATAACAGAGCAAGAAGCTTAATACATGTTTTCCATTTTTCGTGAGGCACTCAGACCTAAGGAAGCTGGGCATCTTGATGGCTAGTTAGTCAAGACTTCATGTCACAGTCTGGGCCTCGAGATTGGCCATCAGAATGGCAAAGGGCAATCTTGGTATCAAGCCTTAAACTTGGAGGATCCAAGCTCTCTTCTGGTCAGCTAATTAAATTAGAAGATCCAAAGCTAGCACCTCTTGCTTTTGGAAATAAACAATCCCCACACATTTTGGAGCAAAACCCAATCTGTGCTGTGAGCACATGGTTGGAGAAACTAAGTTTGGGCTGTTTTATTTTCTACACAGCTCCAAATCTCATAGGTGAATCCTAAACGGATTTTCCACTTTCCCCCATTGTTTCCTTGCTTACCATTGGGCATCATTTTGCCATTTTCCCTCTAAGCCACTGTTTCCACATGCCAAATGCTCCACAATCCATTAGCGTTTCCTCATCTTGCATCATCACTTTGTTTTGGGACACCCTTATTCTTTTCTTGCTGATTGAAGCAGGTTCTTAACTCACCTCATGGTTCTTGCTGTACCTTCTCTGTGATGAATTTTGGTTCCTTTAAACTGTACAGCCTGGAGCTGGACACATGGCTTAGTGGTTTAGAGTGCTTACTGCTCTTGTAGATGTTGGCTGTTTGGGTCCCAGCACCTGTGTTCTATGGCTCACAACCACCTGCAATTTCAGCTCCAGGGTATCTGATGCTCTTCTGGTTTGCATATACATACACACAGAGAAGTAAATAATACAATTATATATATATTCACACATATATAAAACTATATAATTATAAGTATTATCTATTATGTTCACAATTTATATTTATTTATAAAATACATTTATTTACAAATGCCCATATAAAATATATAATTTATTTATAAATATAAACTATAAAATAATAAATAAACATTTATAGATAATATATTTAAATATATTTAGTCATATACTTATTATAAGCAAATTATTTATATTTATAAAATTTATAATACATTTAATTTCTTTATAACAAATATATAGTTATTAAATATATTTCACATATAAATAATTAAATTTATATGATATATCTATATATTTTAAATATATATTTTGAAGAGCCTGCACATCTGCTCCTATCATCATTCTACCCAGATCCTCTCTCAACCTTCTGTTGCCTACAAAGTGAAGTCCAAGGCAAATTCCTGAACTCTCTGCATGGTTGCAGCTTGAAATCCCAACCCCATTCTCGTCTCTCCTGTAGTAATGAGGGGCTCGGGCTGCGTTCCCGGTGCCGGGCCCCTTGTGCCATCCGGCTCCCAGTGTGTACCCGAAATAATTACACGGAAACTGTATTTATTTAAATACTGCCTGGCCCATTATCTCCAGCCCCTTATTGGCTAACTCTCACATATTATTTTAGCCCATCTCCATTAATGTGTATCGCCACTTGAGTTGTGGCTTACCGGCATGAGTCTAACCAGCGTCCATCTTGTGCTGGAGAAGCATGGCGTCTGCGTCTGCCTTCTCTCTCACAGCATTCTGTTCTATCTACTCCGCCTACCTAAGGGCTGTCCTACCAAAAGGTCAAGGCAGTTTTCTTTATTTAACCAATGAGGGCAATACACAAATAGAAGACCCTCCTACACCACTCTCCCATTTCCCAGGTGTCCAGACAACCCTGAGCTCCCTGCCACTCCTGCAGAGTACCACAGGCTGTTTTTGCAGTTGGAAAGTTGCATCATTGTCTCTCAGCCAGCAAGTCTATAAGCCCTTCTCCTCACTGTTTAGTGTTCTTTTGGGAACAAGCTTTCCCTGTTGATTACGTAACCCTCCACCTGCTGCTGAGGACAGTGGCATTGCTAGTCCTCAGCCGCAGTGCTCACCAACAACCCGCTTCATAAATGGCTGTGAGGCTTCAAGGCCAAGAACTGTTGCTCACACAGGACCCCCCCCCCCCGAGAGTAGCGCTTCACTGCATTGTCTGGCTTCCAAGGAAATTCCATAATGCAAACTACACTAGCTACTTTCATTTCAGGGAGAAATGACACAGCACATTAAGTGCACACCAAGTTGTTTTTGATTAGTGAGATAGTATGAGTTTACCCAAGACATCACAGGTCCTTTTCAGTAGATCAGGATGAATGTATGGACCTGCCTTCTCTACACTAGGAGCCAAGACCGTTCTCCACCAGTGCACTGCAGAGCGGTTCTGTAGCTTCAGGAGAGTCATTCCAGTCCTCGCTCACTGTGGACCTCTGGAGCACTTACAGATTGCTTATTAAAAATATCGAAAGATTCCATGGCAACTTCTGCTTTGCCACGTGCTTAAACTCAGTTCTCTTTTCTGTATTTTCATATATTGTTGGGATCAAACAACCTGTCTTCTGAATCAGTGTGCCATGTTTACACAGACTGCTCTGCTCGTGAGTGACAGTTCCTCCAGACCGCTACACTGACATCCCTCCCCAGCTCTGAAGATTCTGTCAGGGGCTCCCAGCTTCCAGTCCTGTCATCGCGTGGCTTTTCAATGAATGCTTGCCTCTAAGTTGCTAGGTTGCTGCTCTTATAGCTAAGGGTCTGTCATAGGGAACAGTTGATTTTCTTTTAAAAGAAACTGAGGAAAAAAAATCTGGATTCAAATGAAAGGCAAACTCCACTTATGTGGTGCTATGAAAGCACCTATTGAGGCACCTTCCCTTGCTATGAGTTCAGGCAAAGACAAGCTTGTCCAGGCAGTGTTCTATGAGTTCCTTCTGGCAAGATCCTTTGGGTCTCAATTTGTTTTTATGAACTTTCCTCATGAAACCCAATCTTCTATTACCTCACAGAGGAGAGTCATGGAGAATGAGTGGTATGACTCTTTCACTATGCTGAAAGGTGTCTATTAGATGTAGGAATGGTCCTACAGGTACATCCGGGAGTTCGTCCTTCCCGTTTGGATAGTTATAGTTTCCCCGCGTTTCCATGAGAATAAGAATCGCTCTGGAGTAGGAACCATTACTTCTACATTGTAACTCCTGTCCTGCAGTACTTGGGATGTCTGAGAGAGTGGATGTCACACCCCAGGTTCAGGAATGGATTCCTGAATGAATATCCCTGACGGTAGATATCTTGACTTTTCATTTCAAAACTGATGCAACCAAGGCTGAATTAATGGTTTCCTCTTCCTAATTTCCTTCATCTTTGATCAGGAATCTTGAACATTTATAGGGTTCAAACTCTAGTCCTGATACAATAAACTTAAAAGGAGAAAAGGCGTGTCTTGACTCTGAGCAGTAGAGGTTTCTATTTAGGTTCAGGATCAGCTGCTTAATGTTTTAGGGTCTGAGGCAAGACAGGGAGTCCTGTTGGGTAGCATGATAAAATCTCTTCCATGAGGGCTGAAAAAATTAGAGAGGACTCTAGAGCCCTAAGGTCATCTTAAAGGGTATATTCCTTGGCTAGAAGAACTGTTATTGGCCTCTACCTTGTAAAGCTTCCTCTGCTTTCCCATAGCATCAATTTGGGATAAAATACTTGGCAACTGGGACACTTTGTAGGAAAAATTTTAAGATCCAAACTATAGTACCATGTATTATCACTTTCTCCATTTATTTACATGTCCCCCCATTTCCTAGTATTTAATATAGCCTAGAGGGGATCTTCAAAGACAATATTGTCAAATGGAAGGGGTGGGCATTCAGAGCCTTAAGTTAGTGTTTGCAGAGGGCCTGCCTTCCTTATGATGGGTGAGTTTCCTATAATCATCTACCACAAGCCACTTCCCTGGAGGAGAGCCAAGAGTGTAGCTACAGCCTGGGCATTGATCTGTTAATTCATCCTCCTGTTACTCATCTGCAGATTTCTAGTTGACCTACTTTCCAGTAGGTCATGGGAAGAACTGAGGAATCCACACCGCTCTGGCTACAGTGAAAGAAAAATCATTCAAAATCTTCTGGACAAAACTAGAAACCAAATAGAACCACCCCCTCCCCAAACCCAACACCCATCAGAGAGACTCAGCCGGATTTCAGATGGAGCCTTAATTTTCTTTTTGGGTTGCTATGACTAAACACACTGACTAAAGCAGCTTCAAGGAGAAAGGGTTTATTTGACAAACAGTTCTAGGTTGTAGTCCATCATTGCAGGGAAATCTAGCAGATAGGAACTTCAAGCAAATTGTTACATCACATCCATAATCAGCAGCAGAAAGCAATGAATTAATGTATGCATGCTAGCGCTAACTCACTGTTTCTACTCTTATATGGTCCAGAATCCCCTGTTTAGGTGGTTTCAGTCACGGGGCTTCTTACTTAATGCTGTCACGATAACTCCCCATAGACATGCCCATAGACCTTTCTAACATAGACAGCCCTTTATTGGGTCATCCTTCCCAGGTGATTCTGGATTGTGTCAAGTTGACAAAGCACACAGATGGCTACCATCTCCCCGAGGCTTTCAGAGCCATGCTCTTCCCACAGCCCCCACTGAGGTCTCTGCAGCTGAGGTCTCACATCATCTTCTCCGAGGATCTCGGCATCTGATCTCACATGAGAGCCATAGCACAATCTCAATGTTCACCCACATTTGATTAATGATTAACAAACTTCGTAGTACTTTTATAAAAACATACTAACACCAATCCTCAGGGACAGCTCCTGTAATTCCTTTCTTACAGCTATGGATAAATTAGCTTTCTTAAAATGTATGTATTCAGTCAACCAATTCAAAACTTTCTCTGAGTATATAGCATATACATGTCATGAACTAAATTAAAAAAAGAAATGCTTTCTAGGAACATGGAAACCAGACAGTAAAATACAACAATACAAAAATACGGCACATGAGAAGGAGCATAAGAATTGTTAGGTAAAACACCCCATGAGATCACACATAAAAGCACAGTTAAAGCTCCAGGAGTTATCAGAATTATATGGAGAGGAATGGCTTACTGTGTTTGGCATTCAGGGCCTTCAATGTGGTAAGGGACAAAAGCCCTTTGAGAGCTATGAAAGTGAAGGGCTTGGAGTCCAGACTCACAATGCAGGGCTGGTTTTGATAGTAGTATGTGGCCCAGAAGACATTTGAGGGGCAGAGAGGATCCTGGTCCCCATGGCAGAATGAGAGGAACAATAAAGGCATGGGGGCTGCGTGAGTTAGCATTGAAGCCAGGGCTTGAGTGCTTCTCACAGACACAGGCTGCCCTGTTCTCAAGAAACGCTCTGTTTCATAAGGGGACTGGAAGCATGCTGAAACCGAGTCAGCATTTAGGAGATATAATCATCCAGCTGCAGGTACCCATCTTGTTCAGGGTTCTGTCCTTCGGTCTGGAGAAGTTCTGGGGTGCTGCGCTTACCCTCGCCTGCGCACTAGTCTCTGGGATATTCTGCTCAACTAGCCTGCTCTCTGGGCATCCCTCAGAATGGCTTCCATAGGACTCAGAGAGGTAGATGAAACAAAGGGTTTCTTCCTTTTAGCCTCTCAAAGCCTGGTAGGACCTTTGCCTGACTCAGTTGCTGCCATCCTGGTGATCAGCCAGGTCCAAATGGGAGTCTGGGGCTGAAGGAAGGAATCCTACCTGCTTAGCTTTGTAGCACTTGCCCTGAGGAATGGCTGCTCCTGAAGTCTCTGTCATGTCTAAATTCCCTGTGGCAACAGCTTTGACTTAAATCGTCTTCTCTGATTGAGCCATTGTCATTTTGTTGATGGTAATTTATACATCAAATAATTACAGTTAGTGTGGGATGCAGACACAGGTACCTTGAAACTGTGGATGCCTGCTTATTGGAAGAACCATCTTGCTTCAACCTACACCAGGAGCCCTGATATTTGCTGTGCTAGGCATAGCTTCCTACTCCAGAGATATCCCTTCCCCCAAACACTCTTCTCTCAAACAGCATAAGGAGCCTGGGGAGATAACAAAGGGTGGTAGGGTGGTCCTTGTTTGAAGGAGTTTCTAGTCCCCAGAACAGAAGAGACTCATGCACAAGTAATTTGATCCCAGAACAGTGTAGGTCAGCCACAGATGCTCTGTGCTCTGAGACCAGGAGGCAAGCAGCGCCTTCCACTCAGCTGTCTTCGGTTCAGTTCCACCATCTGTGCTGAGAAAGCACTGTGGCGAGATGGGGGCTGGGTGCAAAGTCGCAAAACCTGCTAAGACTGACACAGGCTGGCCTTTCCTCCCTCTTGCCCTCCCCTCCTGCTTCTGTCATCTTTCCTTCCCTGTCCCTTGCCCTTTCCTCTCTCTCTCCTTTTCCCTCTTCCTTCTCTCCCCTGTCTTTTTATCCTTACCACCAACTCTCTTGGCTGTTGCTCTTCTTTCTTTTTTTATATTTTTTAAGATTATAATTGCAGATTATAATTGAGATATAATTACCTTCACTTTCCTCCCCCAAACCCTCCCATGTGCCCCCTTGCTCTCTTTCAAATTTATAGCCTATTTTAAAAATTGTTGAGGTAAACACACACACACACACACACACACACACACACACACTGTATTATAGCTAATAGGATTAACTTCTGGCAAAGAAAATGGATTTGTTTCAAAAAGTGGAATACCAACAGGAAAAAAAATGTAAATATGCTTTTAAAGATAACATCCTAAAAGGGATCAGGAGATGTGGACAGATATTTGTGTAATCAAAAGGATGAAGAAAAAGGTAATGACAAAATTTCAATGCTTTGGAAAATGGTAAATGAAGTGGAGAGACATGAGAACCAGAAGGCCTTGGGCTCGCACATTGTTTACTGTTAATGAAGCCAGACTACAAGCCAGTGTGGTTCTAGTGTACTGAACACTGATTGGCTGGAAAAGAGTAGCTTCTCCCGGCTTCTATCCAGCCTCTGTTCTCTCATTGATTCCTTTTGACCAGCTTATCACAATATAGGAATGGACTCCTTGTGATGACTACCCCGCCACACTGCAGCAATGGACTATAATCCAGTCCTCCTCACTGCAGGAAGAGACTCCTCTTGACCAGCCCACCTCACTGTAGGGATTTGCAAATTGATTAGAGCACTGCCTTTAGAAAATGGCTCCAATGCTACTGCCAATTTTCATCTTAATTGACTGAGGCCTCTGTCAAAATGTTTGTGTTTGACTTCACCTTTAACAAGTTTTTTTTTTTTTTCTGAATGTTTCTATACGCCAAGCCCTATCTTGAGCAGAAATTGGAACAGGGTTGAACCTCGGCAGCTTGAATTGATACTCAGCAATGACCAGCAGTGTGCCTTGTAAATCAGCAAGAGGAGACCACAAAGAGACCAATACAAAAATGACTGTAGAGTTTGCATGAGCAATTTACTTACACATGAGAGCATGCATGCATACATGCATGCGTACTGCATATACTTATAGGCGATAAGGTTGTACAATAAACCTATTTGAAGATTTTCATTTTACTTAATAAATAAAGAGCTTTAAGAGGTAATAATGAGATTCTTATGACCATATTACAAATTGTTAAAATGCAGACAGAACTCTTTAATTATAAATATGTTTATCCCTTGACTCAGCTAGCCTGCTTGCAGGTTCACTCTGAGTACAAGGTTACTGCTTGGTAGAGGGTATGCACTCAATGATGCCCATAAGTAATGGCTTATACTCAAAAAACTGTGGATGACCAGACTGCCCCTCAACAGTGAGCTAGTAGACAACATACAGCAGAACATTACAGCAAAATACCAGAAGCCTTTGAAAAAGGCACCTAAAGTACATAGACTTGAATTACATTTGCCATGGGGAAAGATCATAAAATGGTTGGTATTAATTTCTAGACGATACATCTATAGCAGAGAGAGATGGTGTGTTTTTATGTCAGGTTGACATAGGTAGGGTCATGGGGAAGAAGGAACCCTAATCAAGAAAGTGCCTCCGTAGGACTGGCTGGTAGGCAAGTCTGCAGGGCATTTTCTTGACAGACGATTATGTGGGAAGGCTCATCTCCTTATGGATGGTACCACCCGTGGGCAGGTAAGAAAACACCTAGCAGACCAGGAAAAGCAAGCCAGTAAGCGGCACCCCTTCCATGACCTCTGTGCCAGTTCCTGCCTTCAAGTTCCTGTCTTGCTTGAGTTCCTGCCATGACTACCTTCAATGATGAACTATGCAGAAGTGCGAGCCAAATAAATGATTCCTCCTTCAGTTGCTTGTGGTGTTTTGTCACAGCACTAGTGACCCTAGCCACAACAGATACATATGGGTGTGTGTAGACTTACGACATCCAGAGAGGGGGAAGTCAGAAAGCAAGTGGTGATATTCTGGGGGGTAGTGGATTCTATCACTTTTTTTTTGTGTAAAAAGCCATATGGTTTGAATCGTGACACTGAAAAGTGTGATTTTCATAAAAAGAGTAACGATATTTAGTCTAAAATTAGACAATAGGAGTTTGGGTGCGGCTTCCTTCTGAGTTTTGCAGAAGATGTCATAGCAGGAGTCTGAAAACTGCAGGCTAATATCTGCTACTAGTGATGAAATCGGTTTGGTAAAACCCACACACATCCCCTTGTACAGTTTGTTTGTATGTTATCGTCACAGGCCCCCAGACCTCAGTAGACCCCCAGATCTTAGCACAACTGATAGTTTGATAGAAATTTGTTCAGGCTTTGGAACCCAACACACAGGCAGCAGCGCCTGCCATAACAGAAACGTAGACCTAATCCACCTGTCAAAACAGGAACACAGGTTAGGTAGGCAGTCCCAGGATGTAGCTGGGATAGTCTTTAACTGTACTGATTTTGCTTTTTGACTCCTGTAGTTCTGCTTCTTGCTGACTGTTCTTGTTAGCCAAAGTGTGCTTAAAAAGTCTGGAACGGTAAGGCTCGGGGTTACATGATTGGGGGAGTTCTCTGTGCAGCTGCCAGCCAGCTATGAAGGCTATTTGGCTTTAAGAGTCCATGTGATTTCACTGCTAGGGACCCCACAAACAGACCAAGCTACCCAACTGTCACCCACATGTAGAGTTCCTAGGTCGGACCCATGCAGGCTCCCTAGTTGTTTGCCCAGAGTCTATGAGATCCCACTAGCTCAATTCAGCTATCTCTGTGGGCTCCCCAGTCATGATTTTGACACCCCCCCCTTGCTGGTACAATCCTTCCTCCTTCTCTGCAATTAGACTTCTGGTGAATGAGCTGGCTTTTGAAACCTGTTCCTCATGCTGGGAGGCCTTGCCCAGCCTTGATGCCCAGAGTTGATACAGAGGGAGAAGCTTGGTCCTGCCTCAACTTGATATGCCATGCTTTGTTGATGCCCATGGGAGATCTTCCCTTTTCTGAATGGAGGAGAGTGAATGTGGGGTGGTAGATGGTAGGTGGGAGCGGGAAGAGAGGAGGGAGGGGGAACTGTGTTTGGTATGTAAAATAAATGAAAAAAATCAATAAACAAGCAGAAGAGTCCATGCATTCTCTCTGAAAGAGTCATCCCACAACATTATAGCATCAAACACAATGCAAATATGGCATGTTTTTATATTGCATTAAGAAGAATGGCAAGTGAAGTCTGTACAAGCTTCAGATAGATGATAGATGGAGTTTTGTCAGCACATTTGACTCATCACTGGCCGATTTGGCAGATGCAGAAGCTGTGGGTATAGAGGACTGTATGTAGCTTCTAGATCATGAATAAAATGTCTGTTTTAAAGTTCAACCGAGTTGCCCTTGAAAGTGCTACAGAATGGTCTTGGGTGCTAGGAGATGGTTCAGCAGTTATGAGCACTGCTCTTGTGCAAGTCTTGAGTTCAGTTCCCAGTTCCCATGTCAAGCTGCTCACAACTGTCTGTAACTCTAGGCATAGGGGTTCTCATGCCTCCGGCCTCCCTGGGTACCCCCCCACTTGTACATACCCTTACTGACACCAACACACACTTAAAAATAATAACAATAATTTTTTAAAATGGTGTGGTCTTGGACAGTCAGTTTCCAGGGGCTTACATAATGAGGAATCTTACCCCCCACACAGGCAGAAGCTAAGAAAATGAAGGTCCCACAGAGATGCAGACTGGCTCTTCGTGTTTTGTGATGTTGAAATCTGTGCAACACCACTCATACTCACGTCTCTGTTCTCTAGTTCCCCTTCCTTTTATCCAGTGCACTCCATGTTCCCAGCAGTTGCAGCTAATACAGAGAGCCCAGATGGAGGGCCAGGCTGCTTGCCCTGCAGAGCTTTGCACTGAACATCCTTGGAGGAGAAGATGAAAGGCTGCCTGACAAAGCTAACGTGGAGAATAAGTTAATGCTTCCTCTTGAATGAATCAAACATTATCTTGATAATGACTCACAAGAAGGCTGTAGACAAAAAGAGCAATAATAAGACTCATAAAATATTTTATAACTCAAATGCAAAATAGCCACTGCAAAGAATTACATTCATCCTGTTTTCTTTTTTTTTAATTTTTCATGCTTTATGAGGCTTTACTACTTTGGGGCCTGTGGAAATGGAGAAATTAGCCAATTCTATTTGTCTGATTAATTTTTTTTAAATGGATGTTTTGCTTGCATGTATGTCTGTGTACCAAGTGTTACCTATGGCCCACAGAGGTCAGAAGAAGACATCTAACTCCCTGGAACTGGAGTTACAGGTGTTGATGAGTTGTCATATGGGTGCTATAAATTAAACTTAAGTCCTTTGGAAGAGCAGCAAATGCTCTTACCTGCTGAGCAATCTCTTCAGCCCCAAGATTAGCCAATTCTTGAAGAAATCAAACAACTTGCCTATTATCCCATCTTTGGTATGCAGATTAACTGGTATTGAGTCCACACATGTGTAGCCTCCTATAGTCAGGCTTCTGTGGTATCCCCACACCTGTGCCAGTCAGCAACTAGGTATTGGAGGGAAGACATGCATAGTCCAGGGTCTCTTGGGGTGTTTTAAACTGTGGAATCCTAAGCATATTTGGCTACATCCTGCCCAGACCACCTCCTCTACAACAACTACACTGAAGGCTGTGGACTTGCCCATGTTTCCTCTTAGCCCTGATGACCTAGAGCTTCTTTCTGTGGCCCTGAGTAGTGTAGTGGGTCATGCCCCTCCTCACAGGGACCTGGGAATAACAAGCTGCTTTTAAAGAGCAATTGTCTTTTGATTTTTGGCCTTACCAATGCCAACTGAAACAAATCCTAGGCACATTTTAACAGTCGATCAACTCCAAACAATACAGGTCCTCAAAATTTCTCACAATGAATTCAGCTCAGTGGCACAGGCTTGCCTAGCAGGTTGGAGGGCATAGCTCCCATGCCTAGGCCTTCAAAAACCAGAACCAACAACAAAACCAAACAAGACATCCTAGATTGGTCAGAAATACTAATAGGTTCAAGCTATCATGGATTTACATGATCATTTTGTTAATTAAGACCACACAGAATTTTGTCTAGGGGTGGGTAGAGGAGTCTCCTGGAAGACTGAAAAACATTTGAAAGGTATTAGAAGGAAGTGTAAGGAATGGGCCCAGCTGACCTAAAGATTGCTGTGAGAACTAGCTTAAAAGGTTTGCGTCAAGAGGCTTTGGAGGGCCACTCTGGTGGAAACCAGTTTTGCTATGTGTTGACAATTGAAGCAATGCTTTTCAGAATTGGCTCATAGGCCAGTCCAGCGAGTACACATCTATGTTGTACTGTGAATGAGTGGCCACTCCCTGGCTTTCACAGACGAGTTTGTCATTGCTTTCAAAAGCTTTAGCCCGTTTACATCAGGGAGTCTCAGCTCTTATATTCACACTGCTAGAATAACTTGACAACGGGAGGTTGCCAGCTGATTTCTCAGACTCCAAGGAGCTTCTAACTGGGTGTCCAGAATCCATTTCTTTGCATTCACGATTCACTTGCAAAGAGAAATGTTATATGTGAACAAGAGCCAAGCACTTGAATCTCCTATCAAGCAAGCAGTTTGAAAACACTCATGTATCTGGAATGGGATCCTACTGATTGTTGTTTTAACTTCAGCACAATGGCTGTGCCTTAATCTACTGCTATCTCAGCCAGCAATTGCAACTCTGAAGTTAGTTACCAGCCTAACAATGGCCTGGACACTCAGGCCGCAGCCTGGCAAGAATGCTGCTCCTACAGGCACCCACCCTGTTACTGTTGCTAAAGGTAGCTTTAACTAAATCTCTATCATTCTAATTAAGAATGAGATTCGAGATTTACAAGGCTGGAGCGAAAACTTGTGAGCTCAGAGAGACTGAGTAGCAACTAGCTAACCCTCTCTCCTTGCTGGTGTCCATGAAAGACTTATGCTTCCATTTCACTAAACCACAAAAAGCCATGCCACTCCAAAGCCCACCCTACTACTTCCTATGTCTTTCTATCTCTCCCAGATGTCCTCTGAGACTCTATGATTACTTTCTGTCAACTAGTTGCTAGTGCAGTCTCCTGACCAGAGGTTAATTTTATTTAATTAACGCAAATGCAAACTCGGTTTTCACAGTGTGATTGAATATCCCCCATCAACTAATACTTGGCAGGAGAATTTGGTGAAGACTGTTGGTGCCTCTGAATGCTTCTGTTTTCAAATGTCGCTGTCAGTCATGACTTGTGGGACCTGCTGGGGATACGAGGATGGAGTTGGGGAGGAGTGGGAGAGAAGCTGCAGTGTAAGACATCGTATATGCATGTGCCTAGCCATATGCTCTCTATGGATCCAGCTTTTCTGGATTTGGAGATACAAAGCTGTATCTCAGTGACGTCCTGAGGAAAGTTGAAATAGGATGATTGTAGGTAAAGAATGAAAAACGAAGGTCCTAGAACACCAGCACCCATGGGTCCTCTCTAATGGTAGATTCTGATTTCTCTGTACTGTGTACCACTTGCTTGTGTGTAGATCTGAGTGCCTTTCACAAATATCCCCTCTTTGGTCTTCACAGTGATTGTTGATTACCACTTTTCTCACAGTTGTGGCACAGGGGTGTGAAGTCTGTGTCTTGAGCCACGGGGGAGAAGGACATGTGTGACTGGAGCCCGGTTTTTCCAGAATTGGAGTCCGTGTGATCAGTTCATACTCCACCGCCACAGTCATGCCTGTAGCTGACCAGAGTCTCCATATGCTTTTTTTTTTTTTTTTTCAAAGCTGAACAGGAGGTCAAGCCTTCTGGAAGCAATTCAGTTTAAAACATATTTCCCTCTCCCTTGGGACACTGTGACTGGTCACCTCGCGCCCTCCTGCAGGAGGCTCACGTGGTCTTGGAATTACCAACTTCAGCTGTTTTCAGGATAATCAAGCAACTAGTGACCTCTGAGCCCAGTAAATCTGTGGGAAAAGTCTGAAACACTGTGGACCAAACACTTCATCTTAATTGAAGATGGGGTCTGTGCTGTCACAGGAAGTGCTGTGACTTCTGATTCTTTGGGGAAAGGAAGGCTGAATACCATCTGTCATTCCCCATCCCTCTGCCCCCATTTGTACCCCTCCACAACTAATTCCCTCTTTTCGTGTTACATGCTTGCTGTTGTCCCCCAACTTCACTAACACTGATTTTTACTTCTGATGGTCCCTTCTATTTAGTTCCATAACCTATGACCCATATTCATACAAATATAAAAACATTAAATCTATGATCAATATATGAGAAAAAAACATTCAACATTTGTGCTTTTGCATAGGTATGTGTACATGTATGCATGTCCATGTATGTGTTGTGTGTGTCCATGTCTGTGCACATGCGTGCATGTGTATATGTGTATGTGTGTGTCCACAGATGCATAGGCCAATGTATGAGTATGTTTGTGGTTCAAAGTTGATTGACTTCAGTTTGCTTCATTGATCACTCTCCACTTTGTTTGATGAGGTAGCGTCTTCTGATACCAGATCTCATTGAGTCCGGCCAATCTAGCTAATAACTCACCTAAGGATCTCCATATCTGCCTCTTGAGTACTGGGATTACGAGTGGCTGCCATGGCTGCCTGCCCTTCACGTGGCTTCTAGGGCTTTGAGCTCTTGTCTTCACACTAATCCTATAAGAACGTTATCCACGCAACTACCTTCCCAGTCATACAGTATTTATCTGTCTGAGTCCAGGTTACCTTGCTTAATATAATAGTTTTATCCATCAATTTCTGTAATTTTTTTCTTTACACATGATTAAAATTCATATATTCTTCCAGTATCTATTTATCTGTTAATGGGCAGACTAGATAGTCTGGCTCTATTTCCCTGCTGTTGTAACTAGTGTAGTAATAAATATTAATGAGTCCTTTGGATATTTGCCCAGGAATAGAATAGTTGGGTCATAGGGTGGTTCTTTTTTTTTTAGGTGGTGTTTTTAATTTTCCCCCAAAACCCTTCATACTGATTTCCATAATAACTGTACTAGTTTTCTAATCCCTAATCATGAAGTCACATGCTCTTTTGACTGTGTGGTATTGTCTCAGCCTGGATGCCAGAATAAGACAGAATGGGAGCTTTGAGAGAAGGAGGGAAGAGGGGGCAACTTATGTGAAACAACATGAAGCTGGGTCTGATAATACATTGTGAGACTTTACTTCCCTCCCTGAGGTTCAGTCTCCTCATCACTAGAGAGGAACCATCCCAGCTTCCTGAGCCTCAGTGTCCTCGTCACTAGAGAGGAACTATTCAAATGATTGTTCTAGATATGAAGAGACTGAGTACCGAGTGTGGAAACCCTTCACCCTCGGAGCTGTGCTTGTTCTCAATGTTGCTACTTAGTCCATATTTTCCCTACTCGCCTCTCCTTTCTTCTATTCTCTATTTCCATTTTCTCCATCCCACTTCCTGTGAACCACATGCTGCCTTGTGGGCTAGCACAGCAGGAGAAAGGGACACCCCTTGGGCTGTGGAAAGTGTCTTGGAAGGCTTGATAGCAGTCTTCTGGTCACCCAGGGAGAGCCATAATACCCTCATTTCTTCCTGTCTAATCCTATGCGGTGGGGGTGCGTACCGTGGTCTCCGTTGACCCTGCCGTTTTCTTAGTCACAAAAGAAGAAACCCTGGAAGAAGACAATGCATCCCAAATCCCCCCGAATAAAGCCACATTTAAAAAGTGACCCTGCTGCAGTGGAACAGTAGGGGACATCCCTCAGCATCGTGAGCTTATTGAGCTTCCCCCTCGTGTTTGAAACCAGCAGTCTACGATGCTGCTGGCTACCTCATTTCAAGAATTAATTTTCTATTATGGGCAAAATTAATGACTTTAGCCAATTTCTTGTGCTCATAAAGGTATGCTTTTCATTGCCAAGGTTAACAACCTGCTGGTGATGTGGTCTCCTGGCAGAGTGCCTACAGGGAACTAAGATTGGGTAGGGAGAAGAGCAGGGGAGGAATTCATGGTTGGATTGGACACCCCCTCCACGCAAGCTTGCTGAATATTGCTAGCATCCTAACTTCTGGTTTAAACTTAGCTGTTCTAGGAGCTGACTTTGACTGACCCTGGTCACATTCTTAGCACCTCCTGGACCCTCTTCCTGTTCAGGGGCACTGGGAGTGTGCTGAAAGGTGTGGTCTTTGGTGTGTAGGCTGGGAGTGCAGCTGAATAGGCATTAGTGCTGAGTTGTGTAAGGATGGGGGAGGGGTATGTTCCACATTGGCTATGCATAGGATGAGTATGGTTTGCTCTAAGAGCCCCAGGAAGAGCACAGTAGGAAGGTGCTGAGGGTCAAGCAAAAGCTGACCTTCATGCTTGCCTGAGGCCTGTGGATAGACTACTGTAGAACTTGGCACCCTCTAGAACTGTACCTCTAGGTCAGAAGTCAGTGAACCATAGACCCTGGCCCAAGTCAGCCTATTGGCTATTTCTGTAAATCAAGATTCACGGGCACATAGCTGTTCTAATTCATCTAAATAGGTCCTATGGCTGCCTTTATACTTAAAGGGCAATGTGATAGCTGATAGAAATTCTCTGAACTGTAAAGCCAACATATTTACCCAATGGCTTTTACATCACAAGCCAAGATCCCCGCTCTTGGCTCTTAGCTGTTTGCAGGGACCATTCCTCATGCATGGCCTCAAATATTCCTGCTGCCTGCTCTGATGGGTTGAGTCTATAGTAGCAGCCATGTGTTGAGTTTTGTAAGCAAAGGACACAAAGTCAGGGACTCCTGGCCTGGGCCTTATGTTTGCATTTTGGCTTGAACTACTCACTGGGTGTATAATAATGAGAGTAGTGGTGACTGTGGTAATGGAGAAACAATTTTATTTGCTTAGAAAGAATTCTATGACAGATTGTGTGGGGTTTTTTAATCACACTAGTTCATTTAGATTCTCACAAGGCATGTTTGGATATAGGTGCTTTTTAAACTCATTTTGCAGACACCGATAAGACTCAGAGTAAGTGGTGAATTTGAGTCCCTTAAGAAGTATATTCTGCAGTTGGCGAAAGAGAAGGCTGTGTAAAATCAATATCTCAAATGAAATAAAATCTTTCTCTTTTCTCAGAATGAGCAGACCCAGTGGGTGACATAGCAGATTCACAGATACTTATGAGCTATCTTCTTAGCACACTATTGTTTTTGTTTCCAGGTCTCCACACACCCAAGAGTGGCTTAAGCCTTGTCCATTGCATTGACGTCGCTGACAGGAGAGGTGTGGGAAAATAACACAGGGCAAAAGAGATTTTTTACTTCTTTTTTCTACAAGGGCTACCTAACACCTCTATCTCATTATTTTATTGGTTGGAATTTAGCCATGTGGCCGTAACCACTAGCAAGGGAAGCTGGGAAATGTTCTGTGGCAGTGCCTATTGGTATTTTGCACAAAAGAAAGATGTGTTTCTAACAAGAAAGAACACTGGAATGGTCGCTGCTAACGTCTGTGCATCTGGCACACTGACCCCTAATTGCCATGTTCTCTTCCACATGGAGAACGTAGCTTGGATTTCTGAGGCATGGATGCTCCTGCCTAGCACCATCCTAACCAGTTACTGCAACCCATAATCTAGCATTCGGTCCTCTTTGAGTCCCAGATAGGGTTTCTTACAGCCGGGTGACTTATAAATTAAAGGACAGGTCTGTATTTTGTTCCTAATCTGTCAAATTTATCATTGTGAAGGAAAAAGAAAATAACCACAATTTAAAAATATCAATCATTCTTTCAGGAAAGGATGAGAGGAAAGCACAGCAATCAGTGACCTATGACAATGATTAAACTGTGTTCTTCAGGACGAGCAGCGGGCTGGGGTCCATGGCCGGCCCATGTGGGTCAGCCTCCTCTGCTGACCTCGGAGTTCAGCTCCTTGGGCAATGTTGTCTATGGCCCTGACATGGTCTCTGGAAATTCGCCCTCTGCTACCTTTCTGCTGTGGGTACAGAAGAGTAGATCTGTCCAGGAGAGTGCCAGGTATGGGCACCCTGGATGTGGCACAGGACTAGGGAGCAGAGCTTCTTAGGGTGTTTGTAGTCTTGACTCATTGCAAATTGGGGTTAAGGTTTCCTTAGAATCGCAGTTCTTTCACAATGCAGATTGGCTTCTAGGTTTTCTTTTTTCCCCCCACTCCCTGGCCTCTTAGTTCTTAAAGTAATAGCAACTATGATAATACTTTTAACCTGATCTTTGCTGGTATCGCTGGTATGTGGACTTTCCTTGTCTCTAGAGAACTCCTAATATTACATGCCTGAATAAAATCTGGTGGTTACACCTCTGTCTTGGCTGGAGTTTCTACCTGAACACCACCATCTATACCTGCTTCAGTTAAGAAGCATGTTTTAGATTTCAAGAAAAAAAAATTCAACTCATGCAAATGAAGGCTAGAAAACGTTTATTTCTTTTCCCATCTGCTTGCATGTCCCTAGTTCTAACTGAAGCCCATCTCTCTTTTGTAAGATTTACAGAGAGCAGCAGAATGATTTGAACCATATCCGCATTCTTTTATTCATTTATTTTTTTTATACCATCCGGAATGGTACAACACCAGAGGCATGGGATTTGACAACTTTGCTAATGCCCTTAGGGACTGCGGACTTTCCAGTATGAAGGTTTCTCTTCCCTCAGTGCTGCATGACATCCTTCATTGCACATCTGACTTGGCCCTGCAGCTCCCATGCCTAACAGGAAATACTGTGTTAGAAGTCTCTGTGTTAACAGAGATCCTACATCAGTTGCCTGAAACACTTAGTGGCCTACCTGATAGCCAGTACTTACCGCGTCACTAAAGACCTTCATGAGCAGTGGGCTACATACCTCTCGGTTTGAGCATGTGTATCCTATACCATAAGTCACCCCCACTACCATTCAGTGGCTCTGTCTGGAGAGAGGCGGGATTCTTCTTTTGCCTCTCGGGGCTGCTTTAAGATGAAGTAGAAAATGCTATGTGAATATTCGATGTTATTATGAATGTGTTTGTCCATCTGAGAAAGATATTTGCATTTTAAGCAGAATTTTCCATGTCTAGATCCAAAGGTACCACATAGAAATGGTCATTAAAATAAAACACAGGCAACAATTTTAAATCAGTCCTCAGCCTTGCTCTATGAATTCCTCCTTCCTATGCTTCTTCCATCCTCTTGAAACTCAGCGAGCAGGTAGCCAACTTGGTATTGCTGGGACATTTCACATGGAGCCAGAAAGTTGGAAAATAATCTAAATTTTCCATGTTCCAAAGGAATATGAACCTTTCCTCATGGGAGTCGTCACACAGAAGATGGGGTACACTGTGTGGTAGAAACAGATGGCAAATCCCTGAGGCATAGTGCCCATCCCTGCATACCTCACAGATCTCCTCTTAGAGGTGACAGAATAGGCTATATATGGTGCTGGCGGGGAGGGGTAATCCATCCTCTCTGGCAGAACTCTGGCTAGCTTGGCATGTGCAAAAAAGAGCCCAGACATGCCATATGGGAGGACATTTTGTGGAAGTCATTAGCAGGCTTGGAATGCTGTAATTTGGATAGTTAAGAGAGAAGGAAGCCGGAAGTCCTGTGGATTGGGAGCAGGGCCACAGAGCCAGCTAGCTAAGAGGAGGATGAGGATGAGGAGGAGGAGGAGGAGGAGGAGGAGGAGGAGGATTCCAACCCGTCTTATGTAGTGGTATTGTTTTCATGAGGGAGGGAGATGGGACTGTTATGATAGGAAGCCATGCCTAGAAAACATTTCTCAGGTACAGACAAACCAAGTTAAGCCACAAGCCTATTTAATATATTCCCCTCTTTAATAATATCATTTTCTACAAAGATCTTTTATTTTTTCAAATTATTTTAAAATAAAGTATCAAAACTACAAAGAGGAAATGCAAACCATCACTAAGAGCTGACCCTTGCTATTCATATGCTCTGTAACCTTCTGACTGCCCTCTGCAGATGCAGACACTAGGGTATAATTTTACAGGGGTTCCTGTTTTACATTGCTTCCTTCTTTCTCAGCATTTTTGGCTTGTCTCTCTGATTTGGTGCCATAGGTCTCAGCTCTGACACCTTCTCCTTTTGCAAACAGAGAGAAGTAGAGATGCTAGGCCTGTGGTTCTCAACCTGTGGGTAGAGACCTTTTTGGGGGGGATCTTATATCAGATATCTTGCAGAGCAAATGTTTACATTACAACTCATAACGGCAGCAAAAATTACATTACAAAGTAGCAACCAAATAATTTTATAGTTGGGTCATTGCAACATTGGAAACTATATTAAGGGGTTGCAACATTAAGAAGGTTGAGAACGACTCTGCTAGATCACTGTGGGAAGCCCAGGGTTTGCCTACATGGGAAAGCTCCTACAAGGCCCCCTTGTGTCTAACTGTGGGCACCATGAGCACTCCAGATTAGGGGCGGTCCAGAACTAGTCTCATCTATGATCCTGGCTGTCATGTTCTCTGGGGCAGGGGGAGCAGTTGCCTGCCCAAGCCCAGAACACTTCATGGAGCAACTGCTTTCCAAACAGACCATGAAGTTCAACCTACCTTGAGATGGGTTCTTCAGGGCTCAATCTGTGCTGCTCGGTGGGTATGATGGGCTGGTTTCCTTTTATCTAGCACACTACCCACATGTCAAGAGGCCAAAGCCTTGGGCTGGCAGGTGAGTTTTTGAATTTCTTTTCCCCTGGCATTCGCTGCCTTCATGCATCTTGCTGTTAAGCTTAGCTTCCATAGTCAATCAACAATGCACCTCCTTTCTATTGTCAAATGCTGCTTATCTAGGATTTAGACCTGGAGTCTATCACGTCTCTGCTTACATGCTTCAGTAGCTCCTTATTGTCTATGGATTTCTTTTTCTCAAAACAAAACAAAACAAAACAAAACCCTTGCAAGGTCATTGTGGTTGCTTGTGACCTTCTGAAGTCAGACTACCTCTTGACAACATGCCTCCTTCCCTCCCTCATTCCTCTCCCCATCAACACAAAGACCTCCCGCATCCCAGGAAATAAGCACTTTATTCACTGTTCTTGCTTGCCTGTAGCTACCCTGTGAAACTGCACACCATGGATCTGTGCCATCCACTAAACCCACGTCTCTTCACCCTGTCTATGGGCCTACAGTGTGCACTTTATAGAGTTGGAAACAGTCTGTCTACTGTGAATGAGTGAGGAATAGAAGCTTTATTTCAGTGACTTTTACTTTGAAGTTATGTGTACATGGAAGAGAGCTAAAGGACTGCAGATGGCTGTAGTCACACATGGACTGTAGGGAACATATGGCCTAGATACAGGACTGCAGATGGCTGTAGTCACACATAGACTATAGGGAACATATGGCCTAGATACAGGACTGCAGATGACTGTAGTCACACATAGACTATAGGGAACATATGGCCTAGATACAGGACTGTAGATGGCTGTAGTCACACATGGACTATAGGGAACATATGGCCTAGATACAGGACTGCAGATGGCTGTAGTCACACATGGACTGTAGGGAACATATGGCCTAGATACAGGACTGCAGATGACTGTAGTCACACATGGACTGTAGGGAACATATGGCCTAGATACAGGACTGCAGATGGCTGTAGTCACACATGGACTATAGGGAACATATGGCCTGGATACAGGACTGCAGATGACTGTAGTCACACATAGACTGTAGGGAACATATGGCCTAGATACACTTTTTTTCTTTTACTTATCTGGTAGCTTGTACCAGTTCAGTGGCCCTGGAGTTCAGCTGGGCTCCAGGCAGGGTGAGTTCACTGTTTCAAGGCCTTCTCTGGAGTCTAGATGCGATTCTAGCTTTGACTTGCAGCCAGTGCATATTACTTTGGACAAATCACAGCATCTTTCTTGGCCTTGGGTTCCTCGCTTGTAAAATGAGCATGGAGGCCCCTTATGTTCCTTTCACATTTTCCCATCTTGCCATGCCAGGCTGTGAACTTGTTCTGCTCTGAGAGCAAGTTGCATGAGAAGTAGAGGAGGCTTGGGGAGAGGAGAAAGGAGGGAAAGCAAAGGTGCTGAATTCTGCCACTTCTTCCATCCGGGAAGGTGGTCATAAAGGTGGGCAGCCCTTCCAGTTTCTAAGAAGAGTCACAGATAATGACAATTTCATAAAGCAAAGCTAAAAACCCCTCTCTGTCCCTGTAAATGAACCTTGGCCTCTTCCTGTCCCCATCCTGGACAGTCAGGCTCAGCACTTCAGAGTCACATGCTACCTCTTTCTTCCCTATGCCACTAGCACGGGTGTCCCAGATGATCAGGTCTTAGATAAAGAGGTGAAACCTTCCAGGAAGCTCTTCAGCCAGAGTTACAGGTCCCTCAAGATCTTTTACACCACTAGGAATTCCAGAATCCCTTGCTGATGTTTCAGAGCAAACTGCATTGCTCCCACTTTCAGGCTGCAGAGGTTGGCTTAGATGCCAGCTTTCATCTAGGATTGAATTATGGCCTTGGGGTGTAGGTATCTCATACCTAATCCGCAACTCTTGCTGGTGACCTACATCCTTTGACTTGTTTGAAAAGTGGGAGAGGAAGGAGTAAATTATATCCTGTGAATAATTCTTTTCATCACAAAGTGAAAATAATAAGAGAGATCCTTAGGAGAAGGGTCTAGAAGCAGCAAGTAGCTCTTCATTTGATAAGCAAAGACCTGGAACAGGTAGAAAGGGCACTGTGGTTTTAGTGGGTTACCAGTAATTCACCTATTAATTCTGAAACTCATAGGTTAATGGCATTTACATTGGTGAACAATGGTGGAGTTTTGGGGAAGTAATTGAGAATAGATGAGTTGATAAGAATAGCATTCCCATAACAGTACAGTAGCTTGGCAAGGTCCAGACTTGTGTACTTACCCTTTGCCATGTTATGAGGCAGCACAAGGCCCTTGCCAGACACTGAGTAGATAGCAGGGCCATGTTCTTCATTTTCCCAAACTCTAGACCAGAAGCCAGACAACTGTGCTTTCTTTGTCAGTTGTTAATACCCAGATATTTTGTAATAGCACTAGAAATCAGATAAAGACAGATGGATTGGTTCACCCCACACAGGATAGGCAGACCTCAGCTCTCTGATACTTAGCTTGTCATTGGCTGTAAAGAGACATTTTTTATTGTTTTTGTTTTCATAGGGACAAAGACTTCTAAACCAAGTAGTTTATTGTCTATTGGGCCTGACTCTTGGGCCGTAGGAAATTGTTATGCCAAAGAAAGTCTTTCTCTTTGAGGGCTGATGGAACTGCCCTAATACCTTCTGAGATGATTGTTCTGGAAAACACACTACATGTTAGGGTCTTCCTTTCTGTTGACTTCCCAGGATCCCTACAGTATGGATTTTAAGCTGGGTATTACTCCTAAGTCCCCTAAAAATAAGAAGAACCATGTACGAAGCAGGAGAGTATCCAGAGTAGCATGGGGTTTCTACTTGGAGCCCAGCCATGTTCTGTCCATTTGCCAAACACACCCTCTCTGCTGTGATGTGCAGAGGGTTGTGATGGGAGAGACAAGGATGCTGTGCACAGCAGAAATTGTGTTCAGGATTAAGCAGAGTGTCAGAAAGTTTTTGGATGTATGAAAAAGTAAAGGCAACACAGCTTCTATTTGCAGGGTAGACATTATTGTTGGTGTTTTGGGAGGAGTTAACATTGCTCATTAACAGAACAAATGAATCAGAAGCATGAGAATTAATCTCAGTGAACAGAGAATCGGGGCTGACATCCAGGCCAAGGGTATAGTCTGGTAGAGAAATAGAAGTCCAGGACTAAAACAAGTTGAAAGAAAAACGAGATGTGGTGGTCTCCTGGTCAGGGTCTCTATCTGCATATGTGTAGGGCTTCTGGGGGGCAGAAGCTGGTCATGAAGTCTGAAGCCAGCCACCTGCAGGGCTCGGATGGCTAGCTAAGACTGCTCCAGCCCTTTAGTGGGACACAGAGTTGCTGCAGCGCTTCACTCAGCTCTGCTCCAGCTCGGTGTGATGCCGAGGAGGGGAGAAGGGACCAGAAGAGAGGATAGACTGTCCAGTCCCTAGTGTTTGGCACCTGAGTCTCTTCTTTGACTGCCCACACAAAACAGCTAGTCTCCAAGAATTCATGTTTATGATGTGACTGGGTGCCCCTTTCTCAGCTTCAGACGGAGAGGCATCTTTGGGTAAGAATAGTTGGCACAAGAGTGTGCTGGAGTGCCAGCAACTCGCCCTCAGTTTGTTCCATTGGCTTGGGTCAGACAAGTTGGCCTGTAGAGTGCTCCTAAGGGCCCAGTTTGCAGGGATCTACAGAAGTCTGGAGCCAGCCAGGAAATAACCACAGGCTGGGAGCAGCTCATCTGAAAGGCAGGAGGAAGAATGCTTGTCAAATTCCTTCTGGGAGCCAGAGTGAATAGTCTGAAACAAGCCATTTCATCCTGATTCTTATGGCAAATTTTGGGAGTGTCTCCTATTTTAAAGTTGTGTACTGGAGGTTATGGGCTTTTTATTAAACCACAGAGTTAGGGAATGTGTGAACCAGGATTTGAACCTAGGTCCTTGCCTTTAGGTTTAATTGGCCTTGGAAGACTTGAGAGAAGCTGGGCTTTGAGGGGTGTCTTAGATATGACAATTGACGTTCATGGCAATGTTCCAAGCAGATGGAATAGCATGAGTAAAAGAGGCTTCTAATCTTTACAAAGATAAGGGGAAGGAATCTGGGGGAAAGCCAAAAACTGAAGGAGAAGGAGTTTGGAGGGAGGAGGGAAGGGAGGAGAAGAAGGGAAAGGGAAAGAAGCCTTAAAAACAAGGTAGTGGTAGACCATGTGCCTCTCTGTTGCTGTTTCCAGCTGTGTTCTGGGAATTCAGTCTGAAAGGAAAGAGCTGAATATAAGGGGAGGAAGAGGAACTAAATGAGGAGTGTGAGTCCCCAACACATCCTTTAGAACTCTGACTTCTGCTCTCAGAAGATCTCCATGTCACAGCTGGATCTAGGATTCAGAGATGGCGTCACCAGATTGTATTCAGTTCCCCTGCCATCTCTCACCATCACTTCTCCCTTCATGGTTCAAAACCGAAGATCAAAGTTGACCAGGGGGAATTTTGACCTGCTATATTAGTCAGAGTTCTCTAGAGGAGCAGAACTTACAGAAAAATCTACCAATCTATCTATCTATCTATCTATCTATCTATCTATCTATCTATCTATCTATCTATCTATCTATCTATCTATCTTCTATCATCTGTCTATCTCTCATCTGTCTGTCTGTTTATCTACGGGATTTATTAGAATAGTGTGTCCAATCATCTGGATTTTAGTTAATTCCAGATGCAGTCAAGTTGACAACCAAGAACAGCCACCACACCTGCTTTTGGGTTAGTTTTCTCCATAGGTATTTTCTCTTTGGGGGATCAGAGTATAGTCATCACAGTATTCCCATTCTAGAACCAAAGGAAATAGTTTTCTGCCTGCTTTATAGGACGGGGACTCCTATCCGATCCTTCCCTTCTGTGGGGCCTTCTTGGCTCTCAACTATTGCAGGGAGCCTTTGCCTGACTGCTGTGAGAGATTAACTATTTCATTTCTTCAGTTTATTTTCTTAGGGTTGACTTGCCTTCTTGCATCTCATCACATTTAGCTGGATATGTGCCTGACCTCTCCACACACCATGACAGTGACCTCATTGGAACTTTTGCTTTTTTAAGAGGATATGATCTGGCTGTAATGAGATCTTGTTAATACTCTCACCAGCCAGACACACTATTTCTGTGCTGATATTCTCCCTTACATGTGATCACTTCGTTCCCCTCCCAGTTAGAGTTGGAGGGGACAGCTGGCTGGGAGATAGGGCTTTGGGGAAAATACACTCTAGCTAAGGCAAAGGGTCCTTCTAGCAATGATATCTACTGGAATGGTTACCTTTTTATTGTTCATTTAATTTTTGCCTTCCTGTTGTAGTATCATATAACAGTTGAAGCCACCTTTCTCTTGCTGACCTTCAAGAATAGCTGTCTACTATGGTGATATGTTCAGTTTATATCACATAAGAAAACCGCAAGTTTCAAGAATTGCTATCCGTAGGTGATATTTTTAAAATTGGGAAAAGTGGTTTCAAATATTCCCAGTGGAGATCAGAGCGAAGGTAGGGGTGACCTGGCCTGACTTACTCTAGAAACACTGATATATGAAATTCTTAATCTCTGATTGAGGGCCAGGTATACCACCTTTCTCCATACTGTCCCGAATAACATGGTCATTTTTTCTTTCTTGGAGGATAATGGATACATCCATTATGAGAAACAATTGATTTAATTTGAATCTGCATGCAGTTAAAAACTAAATTAAGCAGGTCCAGAAAACCTCCCGGTTTAACAAGCCTTCTTGTAGAAACCGTCACTCAGATCCTGACTGAGGTTTGTAGGGAGAGGTAGGGAGTGCACAGCTGTGAGGAAGGCACAGAGAGGAAGGTCTGCAATCCTCATCACCTCCATCCAATGAGAATCTTCCCAGCAAGGTCAGTAGGAATAGACTCTGGGCTGCTAAGGGGATCTCCTGTCATAGGTGGCTACAGACTTTCCCAATAATGCAATCTCTGAGACCTGTGTTGGTGGCTGGAAAAGCATTGAGCTATAGCTCCAGTAAATCCTAGTCTCCATCACTAGACATAGGCATAATTCCACATGATGCGTGAAGGATGTATGCAGGCACATACATCACATTAGATACTGTTCTTCTTTCTTATCTCCATGTATCTAGAAGAAAAGTTTAACAGCAAAACATAGGTTGACTTCCCAAGGAGTTGAATGGGGTTGAGTAGCAGGAATAGCTATCTATGTGTACCCACATAGGATTGGTTCTAGTCTCTTCCCACCCCAGGTATCAAAATCTGTGCACAACTAAGTACTTTATGTAAAACCACACTATTGAGTATAACAAAGGCACATCTTCCTTGAAACTTTACATTGTCTTTAGCTTAATCATAAGCCCTCGTACAAAGTAAATGTTATGCAAGTATCTCTTAGACTGTATTGCTCAGGGAATAATAACAAGGAGAATGTCTGTATATGTTAAGTATAAGTACAGATTCTTTTTGGGGTATTTAAAATTCGAGGTTGGCTAGATCCACGGATAGAGAACCCATGGATATATACACTTACCCCATTCCTAAAATAGCTGACGTCCTTGAGAGACTGAAACCTAAGGAAGAAAACTGACCCTTGAAGGAAGTTGTTGCATGCTTGGATATAGCCAGGTTAACCTAAAATGCATAGAAAAATATAGGAGGCAGGCAATATGGTTAGTTTCTTTAATTAGGACAAATGAAAATCAGCCAGTGGAAGTTGTTAAAACAAATCTGGCTGAGTTAGGAGATGGCATCGCAGTAAGACATGCCAGAGGAGATGTGAGCCAATAAATAGTCAAGAGGGATTACAGAAGAGGGCCCTGTGCGGGCCTGTAAACGGAAACTCAGCTACTTTACAGCAAAGGGCAGAGGTTGGCATTCAGTGATTTGTATCCAGAGTCACACCTAAAGGTACTTACGTGCTAGAGTCTTCCAAATACATCTCTAAACGGTGTGTCTTATATACATGATGATTCTGTATTTGTATTAGTTAATTGCTTTGATTTGGCTCAGGAGAGAACTAACTCCTGGTGATACACTCTGCTCTTCCTTTTTCTACTAATGTAGTTATGCCCTGCCCAAATTATTTTTAAATACTTTGCTTAGTCTTAAGCAAACACAAAGGCATACTGGGATGCTTGGGTTATGTTGCCATATTTACTGGAAAACTAGCACTTTACAGTGTGAGGTTACAGTGATGATGACACAGAATCTGAAAGGCCCAGCATGTGGTCACCTAAAGTCTGACACCCTGAAGACCAGTGATTCTCAACCTGTCACTGACCCTCTCACGGGGTTACCCAAGATCACTCAAAACCACAGACATTTACATTAAAACTCATAACAGTAACAAAATTGCAGTTACGAAGTAGCAATGACAATAATTTTATGGTTGGGGGTCACCACAACGTGAGGAACTGCATTAAAGGGTCGCAGCACTAGGAAGGTTGAGAAGCACTGCTGTAGACTGCTGTTCACCTACCAAGTCTGTTACTTGGTTTGTGCTTCCATCAGGAGTATGCCATCCTCTGTGCAAGCATGTGCTTCAGGGAAGCCAAGCTCATCAATCCTGGGCACATTTACCTTGTCAATCATTGGCTATGCTATATAAGGCAAGTAACAGCCTGGGACCCAATCTTGGACAATGGAATGATAGAAACCAACGGAGAGAATTCTGAGAGTTTGCTTTAAAGGGTACAGAAGAGATTGTCTTTTCTGAATATGGCAGAGGAGGAATTGAGCACAGAGCAGGGCAAGGCCTATCATGACCATAGAGATCTGAGTTTGAGGGCAGGTCAACAGCCGGAAAGATAGACACCCAGTGTCTTCCTGACACTGTTGGCTCATTCAATCACGAAACCTTGAATCCTTTCTCTGAAACAGCTTGTTTTCTGGGTAATCTTGCCTCATTGGAATTGTTGCTATTGGAAATATTTTGTGGTTCTGTGAATGCATGTATTGATTCTGTAAGTCAGTGACACTGTGTAGGAGGACCCTCATCGTCAATCTCATGTCTTGTCAAAGAGCTAGAGTAGATTCCAGAGGTGAACTCAGATCACTAGAGCTGCTGCATCTGTCCATCACACTATCCAGTAAAGCTGTCCGGGGCCACAAGCCTGGAGGTTAGCCAGAAAGAAGCATGCGCTGCTAGGCTAGCCAAGAAATGAGCCATGACAATGGTTGGTTCATATTACAGCAGCAGCCAGGCTCTGTCCTTCCTTGCTGCTCCTTCTAGTCAGAGTAATGCTGCAGTGACAGCGTCTTTTATTGCAAAGGGTGACAATTGATATTTCTCATCTCGTCAGGCTATCTATCAGCAGCTAGGCACCTCTACAAATCAAATCAATAGTGACTCAGTCTCCAGCAGAGATGCTCCTGATAACAGCAACCGTCTCTTGACTACATCCTGGATGAGGACCACATATTCCCTGAGGGGTATTCTGCTCTTTTGGCATTAATGTAAGGGAAGGGTGGGCTCCTCTTGAATGCATCACATGGTCACAGTGGTCACTGGCGTACAGACCCAGTAGTAATCAGGACCCAGATGGTTTATAGGCCTTTTTGTTAAGAATGTTCTGTCCACTGTTGTGTCCATCCTGCCGTCAGGAAGAGCGCAATGTAGAGAGTGCGGAGATGTCCAGAGAATCTCGGAGACTTCTGGAGTCAGGAAGAGAAGCAAGAGGGGAAGGATCCTAGCAAAGTTGGGAACATGGACTAAGTTTAGAATGATGAGGGTGCTGAAGAAGGAGGGATCTTAAGAGTCTAGCTTAAGAATAACCAGGGCAGTTAGCTGCATGTGTGTTTTCAGAGAGCTGAAACCTCCCCAAACCCCCAAAACATGCCCTTAGTCAGTGTAACCATGCTCTTGTGGTAGAGAACAATGGTGACAGGTTCTTTGGAATACTTGTTCAGTAACAATACCTAGCTATTTTATGTAGATGACCTTATGCTCTTCAGGATAGCCTACGAAGGAGATGCTATTTTTATTGTTAGTGAGGAAACAGGTTAAGAGTGGTTAAGAGGGTTTTGCAAGGTCACCTGCTTAGATCCTGGGCTAGAACTCAGGTCTTCTATCTCTAAGCCAGGGGCTCCCACCTGGTCTAGAGAGACAGCCTCACAGCTGAGCCATTAGCTGGGCATTGGGATAGCTTACCTACACACAACAGGGAGCTGTGGGGATGGAGTTACACTTCTCACCAGCAGCCAGAGAGAAGAGGGCCCTTCTGGAATTTGCTTGTGGAGCTGTTTATTACCTCATGGGCATTTTTGCTGAAGGCGCAATTTGCAGAGCTGTTAATGGCAATGAAGTTCCCGCGGGTGTCAGGAGACATGGGGAAAGCGGAGAATGGAGCAGAGGCTGCAGCTATTTCAGCTGCCCTTTGCGAGGACTAATGAAGCCCGTGCACTCCCCTCATCTTGACAGCTCCAGGAAATGTCAGGTGCCACCTAGAAGACCTTGGGAGCTTGTCAGCCTCCCTTTGTGTGCCAACATCAGTCACTGGAGGAGAAATTGCCATCACCTGATGCTGCCTCTTCTCCTCCCAGACTCCTCAGGGTTCTGCAGGATATTCAGAAACAACTTTGGTTTCAATTGCGGGACCTCTAACACTATGCTTTAATGGTGTTACTTTGTACAATGAATGTTGAGAATAGCTGGGCTCTATAATGAGGAATAACTCGATTCTAGTAATTTAATCTCCATTAAAGTCGTCACAAGCTATTTATTGATGTTTTTAAGAAGAGTGATGGGAAAGAACACGCACCTCCCATCACACAGCCTCCCGTATCAGCCTTCATGGAGCAGGCTTTGAGCAGAGATGGAGCTCAGGGATGTGGCCTTCCATCTTGTCTAGGCACAGTTTAATTCCAGCTAGTAGAGCAGCTGAAAGAAGCAAGGGCCAAGAGTGACACGGATGACCCTGGTTTCTAATGGAGCTATGGGATACAGTGTGCTCTGTCCTTTTGGCAGTCTCTGAACCTTTCCATGCACAGCTGATCCTCACACAGGCGGAAGTACTGTGTGAGGTGAGGCCTGGACATCAGCTCTGCCTGGAAGGATGGGGGGCATGTGGGTAGGTCAATCAGGGAAGAAGAGGGACAACAGTTAGGGGCAGCAGCAAGGACAGCAGAGAAGGGATCGGGGGGGTGGTCCTTTTAGAACACCTGAAGGAGTGGACTCAGGAAGAGGAGTATGGTTCTCCAGTGAAGTGCCAAGGGGCAACAGGGAGCTAGGTTTTATGGCTTAGATCTCTGAAAGGTACTAGTTGTGGGGCCTTGGGCGGGCAATGAGCTGATTGAAGCCTTCATTTTCTCATCAATGAAATAAAGATAATAATGCTCATTTTACAGAATGTGTGATAGAACATGTTTCAGGGACCAGTTATGTGAGAAAAATTCCCAGAATATGGGCTGCTCCTCTATATTCTAGGTGGTGATTGGCTGAGAAGAACTAGTATGGTTGAAATGTCGGAACGGCATTTCTGTCTGGGTGAGCTTCTATGTAAAGCAAGGATTTTAACATGAGGTACACTATTCCCCAACCCTCTTTTTTAAATAGGACTACTTTTTATGTTAATATTTGTGTGAAATGCTGATTATTGATGGATGTATATTGGGGGCTTATTGCATTAAAATTATATGAGAAAAAATTAATATCTAGAAATGTCCAGATGGAGAAACAAACCCTTGGAAGCAAACACTAAATTTAGCACACACTGCAGTGGATAGCATCAGGAGCTCTGTCTCTGAGGTGACACATGTTGGCTCAGGCACTTGGTGAATTTGTGAATAAGACAAAAGCCCAAGAGCAGTGTTTCTCGGTGTTTTCCCCAAAGCAGATGAACTCAGATGGGCCTACATTCCCAGGGGTATGACTGGGTGATTTCGAAGCAGAGGGCTTCTTCACTTAAGGCTTGCCGGGTTGCAGTCAGAGTCTCCCTCACTAGGTCAAGGACTGGAAACAAACATATAGAGATAAATTATTCTCAAGGGTTCCAGCCTAGAACCAATAGGAAATATGCTAATGTTTGCCATGGAGCTTTTAGAGGTGGTCCAGCTTGAAGACTATCTCTGGGTGTTACTGGAAAGGCTATTTTCTTCTGGGTAACAAATGTGTGTACCAGAGAGGCCAGCTCTTCCCCAGGTCATTCTGAGGGATGTAGGCAGCCACACATGAAATAATCTCAGGGATCCTGCTTCATGGTGTCTCCTTTACTGGCCTGGGCTTGGACTCATCCTGAACCCTAGCTTCTAAGCAGATGTGTTATGCTAAAGAGAGTCAATGCGCTCCTAGGACGGACCCTGAAGCCAGCAGAAACTAGGATAGGACATGGAAGGAGGGACATATGACTTCAGTCTAAACTGAGAAGAAATTTGTCTAGGTAAGCATGGAAGTCACATTACCTGATGGATTTTACTTATTTTCTTGCTCTAAAATTATTTCTGTTCTCCTCTCAACACTCTCTGAACTGTCATCATGAGCCATGATGAAATACACATCAGTAGGAAAGGTGGATGGATGTGGTCAGAGTCCAAGAGGGGGCAATGACCTATGCAGGTCCAACGTCACTGAGTTAAAGATTCTGCCTGAAGGGGAGACCCAAGGACCTCAAATGCTAGTCTTGGGAGGGGCCTGACATTCAAGATGAGTCATAAGGGCTTCTTGGCTGAAAGTTAGGGTTTGAAAAGCAGCTCTAGTCTAAGAGGGGAGGGGACCAGCTGACATAGGGAACAGTGAGAGGCATATAAGTGTCCAGATAGAGTGGAGTGTGCATTCATTAGTGGTATTTGGAATAGGAGGGCGCCTGGGAAGTACTTGCTGAGTGCCAACTGTATGCAGGAATTCAGTTGGGGACCGGATTTCAGCAGTCAGCTGGTATTATTGCAGTGGCCTTGATCCTCCTGTCAATCAAACAGCATGCCAAAATGCGACTGAACACAGTGGGAGGGACACAAGTGCTTCTGCCTTTTACTCTCAAGAAGAAATAGAGATGTAGAAAAAGCCATGTCTTTCCTCAGCTCACTGGTTGAAACATGTGAACCTTGGATTCCAGCCTGTGTCTTGTTGCTGTGGAATAACCGGATAATATCTGGTAACATGTCGTTATGGCGACTTTGGGGCTGGGGGTGGTGGCAAGTGGATTATCAAAAGATGGGGTTATTATGCTATTCCAGAGAGACTAATCATCAGCATAGCTGCTAAGCTCCAGGACCACTGCTCTTCCTGGCCTCTGTGGTCACTGGAATGAAGGCTCACTCTGCTGCCTGGGTGGCTTTTGTGAATTTCCATCTGGTACTTGGTATCTGGAGTTTCTCCCAAGGTCCTCTCAGGAAAGACTTCGTAGCAGGGCTTTCTGTCCTGAGGATGAGGGTCTGCTCAGGCTTCCCTTCCTCTACAGCAAATCTGACAGTGAGTGGGCTCTTCTCTGCTTTATCTATCTCCCAGGCAGCCAATAGGATTGTCAGGACTCTATATTTTCCTGTCTTTATAGCAGGGTGACACAGAGGACTGGTACCTTTCGGAGCGGGGAAGTTCCTGGGACACAGAGAAGAATGACCTTCCTTCTTCCAGATGGCTAGCTCTCTGGCTATCCCTGCTGCATCTGCTCCAGACAGTCACAATGCTGTGTCAGCTGAGACCCAGAGATCACAAGCCACTATGGTTTTGTCCTCTCTCCCCAGCCTTGCTCTGAGCTGGGCTGGGCTCCCTTCTCTCTCCAGCTTGCCTTGCTGTTTTTCACAGGCTGTTCTCACAGCTCTAGAAACAAGGAATGCAATTCTGCCCAGCTGCTTGGGCCACACCTGCAGGAGCTGCTCCTGGCCCCTCCCACACTCTTGCTCTCCCCCATCCCCTCCTGTGCTATCACTTTTTCCCCAGGCTTCTGGAGTCAATACCCATCCCCCATACTCTCACCTGATCCTAACTACCTGCCCTATCATCCATGTGCCTCCCAACTGGGTTCTCCCTCCCAGATAAGTCCTCCACCACATTTTTCATAGCCAGAGAACCATTTGAAAACTTTCCAGGCTAAAAAGAACTATTAGAACAATACCAGATTACCAATGCTGGCAAAGATGCGGGGAAAGAACACTTGAATACTTCCTATGGGAATACAGACTGGTTCAGCCACCAGAGAATTCAGAGAAGAGGCTTCTCAAAAACTCAAAACAGAGCTACTATATGATCCCTGTTCAGTCATACTCCTTCTAAATATACAGCCCTAGGGACAGAAGTTAGCATGGTGCAGTCACCACAGCTAAAATATGGAAGCAGCCCAGGTGCCCATCAAAGGACGGATGGATAAAGAAAACGTGGCATATATGCACATTGGAGTATTTGCACACTGGAGTATTATTCAGCCATAAAGAAGATAAAAACCTATCCATTTGAAAGAAAAACGGATGGAAGTGAAAGCATGTTCAATAAAATAAGCGATACTCAGAAAGACAAATAACAAATGTCTCTATGTGTAGAATCTAGGAAAAGAGGAATTCTTAAAGGAAAGGAATATGGGTGGAGAGGAGGACAAAGCAAGGTAATGAAGGTATGTGGATATGATTAAAATATGTGCATGTATAAAAATGTATTGTGGAAACTCATTGTGTATAATTAATACCCATGAGTAATGCTTTTAAAAATGCCTCAGATGAGCTTTCTGTGTTCATAACTCTCTGGCGGTTTCCCTGTCACTTTCAGCTGAAATCTCTCAGCCTCAGGTCTACTGACCCTGCTACTTCACTGCTTCACTACCACCTGGCTGTTACTCTTTTTGAACCTGTTTGCCATGTCCCTATCCCAGGGCTTTTGTCCTTGCTGCTGTTTCTGGCTGGAACCCACTTCCCCTGCATGATTGATGCCTCACTTCCCTTAGCTCTGTAGCAGTCAGGACAGGCTGAGATAGCACACTGTCAAGACAAAACCCCTACACCTCCTGTACAGGATGTGACATTCTCAGGTCAACGAGGCTATCTGCTCAAGGAAACTCATGCCCTAAAGCCAGCCCAGAGGAGCCACCATTTCCAATAAAGGCTATCTATGAATGATGGTGTCCATTTCATTCACACTAAACTGACCAATATCAACCCTTTCTGCCTCTGACCTCACCTGGGCGCAAGAGCCTAGCTGCTACCATTAGCCAAGAAGGAGCCGGAGCTGACACTCCCCCGAGTCCTTGCTGGATTTTCCCTTTCTTCTGCATTGTGTGATAGTTCAGGGAGCACAACGACCCTCTCTGACAACCCCTCAGAGCAAAGTAACTCCCCAGTACCTGGTTGCTCAGGATCCCCTCCTTATTTGACAGAACAAGTTCTGTGTTCACAACCCCTCAACCCTGTTAATGATAATCCCACAGGGCAAAGTAGTTCCTTCTGATACCTCATAGGTAAGTTTAGCAACACGTCCTCCAAAGACCATCCTCCTGATGACCCCAGGAGTACAGTGCCACCTCTCCTGACAACTGCTGGTCATACAGCTGCCCTCCCCATGGCCTATGCCATGGAGATGCTCTTCCGCTCCTTCTAGCTCTTTCTTCCCCCCTTTTCCCTCTTGAGCCAGTCTCCAGCTGATTCACAGCTCTCTGGAATACCTTACATTGACTTATTCATTATCTTCCTCAGCTTGGGCTGCTGTGGCAACACATAGTTGACTGGATGTCTGGAATAACAAACCTCAATCTCTC
>PVIU01002818.1:0-160773 GCA_004026605.1 Ondatra zibethicus
AGAAGAAGAAGAAGAAGAAGAAGAAGAAGAAGAAGAAGAAGAAGAAGAAGAAGAAGAAGAAGAAGAAGAAAGTAGTGGGCCTTGGTGTCCACTTACTTGCTCTTCTCAGTGCTGGGATCTTAGCTGATCTGAGTCTGTTCAAGTCCTACTCATGCTGCCACAGTCTCTTTGAGTTCAGGACAAGACCAGGTTCTGCAAGGCACGGGAGACATCAGAGAAGCCAGTAGAAGGCAGAGCCCAAAGTCAGCAAGCCCCGCACTCTGACCTAGTGCCTCCTTCCCTGTGCTCTGTGTACCACTTGAGTCAGTCACCAACAGCTGATAGGGAAGTGGGCAGACAATGGATGTTTGGCTTACTCCCCCTTACTCCCCCCACCCCAACATATCATGGTATTTCAGACCAAATTCACAGTAAAGAAACAACCACAGAAAATAGGCAGACATATCTATTCTATTCTCAACCACGGAAAATAGGCAGGCATGTCTATTCTATTCTCAACCACGGAAAATAGGCAGGCATGTCTATTCTATTCTCCCCAAGACATGTTCTCCAGCCATGGAACATTTGTAGGCGAATGTCAGAAACCCTTTCCGAGGGCATATTTGATTCCATGCCTTCAGGAGAGCCTGCAATCTGCTTAAAGTGGGAAGGTTTGAGATGTTCCGAGGACACAAGCATTACTCTTAGAGGGGCCTGCGTCCCTAACACCCCAGGCACATGCCTGATGCTCCAGCATCACATGGCTTTCCTTAGAAATGTCAGCTTACTGTGTCAAGTCCTCAAGACAGACTTCAGTATAATTACCTCTGGCATGAGGCTGTTTCATCCCAATACCATATATAGCTTTGGTTTAGGCTAAGAAAAAAAGCATGCCAACAGTTTGAGGCCCACGAAATGATTACAAGGACCACTCCTTTACACTTCCTAATTTTTTTTTATAATTCCCCAGAACAAACACATAGTGGTTTCCTGGCTGTTTAGCAAGAAACCTGGTGCCCCTTAAGCTATCCTGGCATGGCCTCTGAAAAGTTTTAAGATGAGCTGAAGTCAAGGGGGGAAAAAAGATCTGGGTAATTAAAAGACTCATAAACAAAAGATCACTTACCCAAAGGACTGGAAAGCCTTTAGCAAAGCCATTGTAAATTGTGCTTGGGGAAGAACAGAACAATAAAACACTGCAGCAAGCAAGTGCTTTATTGCACGAAAGCAATCTTGGAGCTGTGTACTTCTCTAATTCTGCCTCTATAATCTCTTATAATCTATGTTATTTTCAGCTTGACAAAAGCTCTGAGATGTTGTTCATCGTTGAAACCATGATCTGGTACGTTGTGGGGGAAGCCACTTCACGGACAAGTTAAAATGCAACCCAGTGCAAAATCCGTGGAGGTCCTGTCTGGGTTGTACAACATGAACCCTCCCTTCCCCTCTTTCTCTCTCCTTTTTATTCCCACTGAGCTGAATATATTGCTGAGCGGTAAGGAGGGGTCACTGTGGAGCAGAGGACAAACTTACTATGTGGCAAGAGAGAAGAGCATAAAACTTAGACAACCCCTGAAGAAGACGGTCATGTAAAGTACCCAGAAAAGGAAATACATGAAAAGCCCATTGCCCTTGCCCATTGGAAGGGTCCATTGGTCTACAAGCCTTGCAAAATTAACATAAAGATCAACACGGTCCAAGGTTACTATTGGCTTTCAGTCCACCACCATCAGACTAAAGCCAACTTATAAGAGCAACACCAAGTTGGGTCTCACCTAAAATTAACACCTTCCCAAAACACAAACACACTCAGTGAAGCCAGGGAAGAAAAATCAACAATAACAGAAGCGCTAATCTGGGGCTCAAGAGACATGTGGGGTATAAGCCAGAAGAACCAGCATGCATTCGTGACACTGCGAGCTATGTACAATGCTCTCACCTTTCCATGAACATCTTATTTATTGATCCCACTATTCCACAGTTCTGCTTTTAACTGAGGAGGAGAGACCAGATCCCTGTAAGCCTTTAGAACATACCCCAAAAGTACAGATTTCCGGAAGGGCTAGCCAACCCAAGCCCTGCTCAGGAAATACCAACTCGACAGCTTTCAACACAATCTGATGGTGTGCCAAAAGTCCTCAACCCGTAAGTTAGAAGCATTTTCCAATTCCTTATTGCTTTGGCTAGAACTAAATACAGGAAGTGAAGGCATTAACACACTGCAGATATTCCTAGTGCCTTCACATTGCAGAACCAGACTTCCCAGATGAAATCCGAACTATCCCTTACTGTGTGGGATTTTACTTATCCAACAAATACGCACCAAGCCCCAGAATACAAAAGGCACAAGATGTTCTCCCTGCCAGCCACCACCACTCCCAGACGGAGCAGCTGATGTGGGATTCCTCTAGCAAGCAGCAGAAACAGGGAGGGCTCCGCGCTGGAGTTCAGGGAGGCTGGGAGAGAGCACACCACATCTGGCCCACGCATCTTCCCCAGGCACTCACTGTGAACTCCCCAAAACCTTTCTAGCGGCAGGAGTCACTGTCAATTTTAGAGATGAGGGAACAAGAGCCCTAGAGACCCAGTGTCTTGCCCCAGCCAAATGTGTGTGTTCAGAAGGGGAGTTTTGATCATATTACACCATGGACCATCTAGACATGACAGTTTTTAGCCCTAGAGGAGTCATTTATTGAACAAGTCATAAAAGACCAAAAAGGCCTGGGCCGTTTTCAAGTGTTCCCAAGTCAATCTCAGGGACCAGTTTAGAACTGAAGGGATTTGATTCGATAATTTTCGGTCTCTATTTTACTGTTGCCTTTTAAACCCCCAAATTATGAGCCCTGCTTCTCCCTTTGGAGAAATCACCGAGATGGGGACCCCTTAACTGAGGACCTTTCCTGTTGATCCAAACTGTGTTTGACCTTCACCTCCACGACGGCTAACATTGTGAGAAATCACGAAAGCTCAGGCTTGGGAAGGCCTCAGCAGCACGTACTGCTCTCTATAAAAGATAGCCTTTCACTCACTCCTTCATTAACGACCATCCTACCAACAATCTGTTACATAAGCCAGGCAATAGAATATAGCCAACCCATTTCAGAGACCCCGCTGAAGCAGAAACCAAGATAGCTGAGTTGTCTAAGAAACCGGGCGGTCAGCTGGGCTCCTGCACCTGGGGAGTGACTCATCTCAGGGCATGGACAACCCCCACGCAGGCATCAAACCCCTGGCTCAGCAAAATGATGACTCCATGCCATGGGGTTTAGGTGACTGGTAATGGAAACCATGGCGTTGAACCTATAAATGTTAAAGGTCCCAACCCTTGCAGCAAGACATTTGGATTCTAGCGCAGGCTTGCTGTGGGGGAGTAGATGGATAACCAGACCTTTCTGTTTCTTCGTTTATCTGTCAGAAAGACTGAGTAAAGGTAGATGGACTGTGAAGTCTCTCAGCTCAAACACTGACTGTGCTGCGTAGGAGAAGCTTTGGAACTGTATGTTTTAGTTGTTTTTTGTTTGTTTGTTTCTCTTCATTTGTTTGCCCAGACAGGGTTTCTCTGTGTAGCCCTGGCTGTCCTGGAACTAGCCCTGTAGACCAGGCTGGCCTGGAAGCCACAGAGCTGTACATTTTAATCTTAGTGTAATTTCTATGTTATATGTAATATCCACATGATCGATTCATTTTCCTTAAAGGTCTTCATTCTCTTCAGGAAATAAAAGCTCTTCTATTACAACTACAAGATCCAGAAGACAAATACTTATGATTGTATATAATGGAAAAATAACAGCTGCAGCAGCTGTTGCCAGTCAAGGAAAACACTTTATTGTTTCCATGAGACAAGAATTCAAATACATATTATTTAAATATAACTAGAGTGGGGCTTCACGGACTGTGAGTTAATCAATCCTTCAGTCTACATAAACGCAAACACTGTTTGAAAATAACCTGGCTTTTGGGCTAAGGAGCTGGCTCAGTGGATAAAATGCTTACTGCACAAGTGTCAGCATCAGAGTTTGGATGCCTGAATCCCACAGAAACGCTAGATGGGTGTGGCAACCCCTGTAACCCCTGAGCTGGAGAAACCAAGACTAAGGACCCCTGGATCAAGACGGCTAGCCAGACTATCCAAATTGGTGAGCTCTAGACTCAAAGAGGGACCCTTTGCACTTGTATGAGAGCACATATGTTTATCTGTACATGTGTGTGTAAGCCTGAGGAAACATTAGGTGTTTTTTATAATTTCATTCCACCTAATGTACTTGCTTAGAAATATCACAGTTTCCAAAGTGGTCCCATAATGACTTTTGCAGGTTCACCATTCAGCTGTTCTCTGTTGCCTTTCTTGAGCGTGCAAATGGTGGTGATAAACTGCTACCAGTGACTAATATTCACTGACTTCCCATAAAGCTATCCGTGCCCCCAAGTCTTCTGACACCATCGATTCAGAGGCAGGATGTTCAGGCACAAATGCCATGGTCACATTCAAGGATTACATTAAAACATTGGTAGCAAATTGGGCTTCCTGGAAACAATACATCTAAGACACGAGCTGCATAGCTTTCTCCTTCTGCTGTGACCTCCATGTTTCCCATCCCCCAGGGATTCAAGTGTTTGAAGATTGGTCCTCAATGTGCCAATGCTGGGAAAGAGGTGAGCCCCAGTACAAGACGGTCATACAGTCATTGGGGGCATGGTTCCCACCAGAAAGAACACTGTGCTTCTCTTGGATTTCAGTTAGTTCTAAAGAATGAGCTGCAATGAAAGACTAATCCTGGCCACCCCACATTCAGTGGCTTTCTGTCTCACCACAAAGTTTCTTGCTCTCTCATGAATCTCCCATGATGCCTTGTGGTGGTTTGAAAAAAATAGCCCCCAAAGGGAGCAGATCTATTAGGAGGTATAACCTTGTTGGAAGAAGTATGTCACTGTGGGGGCAGGCTGTGAGGTCTCCTTTCTCAAGCTTCACTCAGTGTGACAGTCAGTAGACTTCCTGTTGCCTCTGAGTTAAGATGTATAACCAGATACAGCACCACATCTGCCGGCATACTGTCATGTTCCTCATCATGACGATAATGGACTGAACCTCTGAAACTGTAAGTGAGCACCTCAACTAAATGTTTTCATTTATAAGAGTTCTGTAAAGGGAGAGTGTGCTTTGCTTCTCAGCAATCCAGACCCAAAACTATGTTAGTTACATCGCTGTTTGGCTGATGGCTCAGGCATATTTCCAATTAGCTCTTACATCTTAAATTAACCCATTTCTATTATTTTACATTTTACCACAAGGTTCAAGGTTTGTTATCTCACATCTTGCTTCTTGGGTGGCTACATGGGGTCTTTCTGACTCTGCCTTCTTTCTCCCTGCATTCAGTTTAGTTTTCCTGCCTACATATATACTGCCTTGCCATAGTTATGGTATCTCCTCACAGCAATAAAAACATATCTAAAACAATGCCCAATCTGTCATGGTTTGATGCAGCCGTCGGGCCCTCTCCAGAACCAGTTGACCTCCTTTAGCCTCCAAAACTCTAGAAAAAGAGATCTCTTGCCATAAGTGGCCCAAGCTCAGTCTTAAACATTATAGCTATGGAAATGGGCACTGATTCAACACAGGGGAAAACATCCAAACAAGGAAATGCCATATTCCGAAAATCTGGATTTCTCACCTCATTTGAATCAGAATATTTGGCAACAATGAGACCCATGTTTTCCCGTGATGTCAAGTGGCGCTCCCCACTTTATCCATTAACAACTTTTTCTCATAAAGCTTTAAGGTGTCGATCCATTTTTCACATGACAAGAGCACTTAATGGAAGAGTCCCATTTCAGGAGAGCTAAAGCAAGCCATCCACTACTGACTACAGTTACAAAGACACTCTGCAGATCCCAGCTCCCTCATCCTTGCTGGCTGAGGCTTCTTGCCCTGGGGCCAGCCACTCCCTTTTTCCTTCCTCTTACCAGCGTCACTCCGCTCTTCAATTCTGTAAACCTGGCTGTTTCTAAGGCCTTCATCCTACTGCAGTCATATAACAGTTATCCTCCAGCTCCTGCCTTAAAGCACTTGTCATATTCCAAGACTCATCCACATTTTGCATGGGCCAGGACTTCCTGGCTTTAGAAGCTGAGTCATCTTCCGTATATATAATGTCATACATTTTGTTCTATGGTCACCTGTTGATGGGCATCAGCATTGACTCCACGCTTTTGTTCTTACAGCACTGCTGCCCACACACATACTGACATCTCTTCGGCCTGCTCGTTTCAAATTTGGAAAATGAATAGTAGCGGAATTACTAGACCACACAGTTATCCTGTTTTTCTATTCGTTTGTTTGCTTGTTTGAAGAAACTCCACACTGATTCCCATAGCATCAACTTCACTTCTTTTATCCCCGTCAACAAGGAAAATTTATTTTTGAATGAAAACTGGACAGCAAGAACTGCCCTGTGAATTCAGAGGAATCTTTCTGTCACAGTGACTGACAACTTGTGCCTGGCCTTGAGGACGACTGTGGATGTATTTCTTGTACTAAACTGAACTGGATACAACACTGGGATTTGGGGATGGAGGACATGAATGTCCTGTTTAGCAATGTTACCTTTAGAAACAATGTAGGGTTCAAAACATTCAGATCATAACTGTGGCTATGAGTTCCTTGACCATTCTGGCTCTAAGAGTGGCCTGTTGGAGTGGGCCTCAAAAGCTGTGTACAAGTGGCCAGGTACAACATTCAGGACACTATACTCCCTTTCTCTTTATAACCTTCCTCAGCATCAAAAAACATTTAGCCAACACGAGTTTCAGAATCATGTTGTTGACAGTAGAGGCCAAAGAATTGGAGACTGTATTTGTTGTGAGCTACCAACAATACCAACACCTACCATATGGGAAACTAAGAAAAATGTTCCCCTCAGCTATGAAACAGCCCACTTGATCCCCAAGTTCTAGAGATTTGCTGCATAATGCGTTTCCATACCCATAGCCTAGTGCAAGCAAGCACAGGCGTGCACACACATGCCAGCACCCACATACTCACACGTGCTCAAGTGTATGCACCCAAGAATTTAAAGGGATGACACAAAAATGGGATGCTGATATGTTGCTCAAGACTTTCCAGACAAGAAGAGTCAAGGAAAAAGAAGTGACATATTAATTTTAAACAGTCTAAATCAGAAAATTAAGTCTGAATAGACACCCCCATATTGGCAAACAGCACTCAGTTAAGATACATCTCTCTAGACCTCTAGCTCCCCATCAATAAAAGGAAATTATCAGGGGTTCTCAAAAACTTTAAGTGAGGGGGATGACAATGCTCTTGCCCTGAAAAAGTCCTACTCAGAACCACAATATATATAAAATGGAAACTGAATGTTGTTACTCCAGAGGCTGAATACGACTTCCTCGCTCCTTTCTGATCAGCCAGACTATGAGGACTCAGAAGTTCCCTACACTGAATGATCTTCAAAGCTCCTTCTGGTCTACCCCTCTCTGAAACTGCAAACCACACTTATTTGTAATATGCTGTCCATGCCACAGAGACTGCCGTGCAGTGACCACTAGTCGCTGAGGGCCAGGGAGTTTCTGATAGAAGGTGTTTATGTATTCAAGGTCTTGCTCAATACAAGACAATTTTTCAGTTTATTCTTGTGCCAAAAACAGTTTGAGTCCCAAACTTCCCCGAGAGAGGCCAGGGAAAAGGAAGAACTCGGCAGCGGGACCCCTCAGAACACAGGAAGTAGGGCAAAAGTGCCCATGGTGGAAGACAGCATGCAGCACACATTACCCCTTACCAAACCTGCCTTTGTCCACACCACTCACACACCCACCACTTTCCGTGAAAGCTAAGCTACTGTACAAAGAGTCAATGTGGGGAATCCTATTTTAACCTGAATCTCCCACTCCAGAGCCCGGATCTCCATCCCAGGCTTCTGTCTTCCTTCGAAATGTGTGTTATTTGCTTGTGCAGTCACATGTGGAATCAAAGGTCATCTAAGCATAACACATTAGCATAAATGGGCTTCACTGGTTTCTTCTACAAATGGAAACTTATTCCTGGACTAGCACTGAATGTGCCCTTCTGACAGCAGCTTGGACACGGAAACAATGGGGAGCTGACAATGTGCAGTCCTCCTTGTGAACACACGTTTGAATAGGGAATTTTAAATATAAACCACCTCCAAGCCGAGAATGGATTCTGCATAAAATATTCATTGCTCATTCTAAAATGTATTATAAATGCAAAGTAGAATGATTTTTAAGTAATTGTACCCCCAGTTATTCCTTTATATACTTAGAGACCCCATTTAATTAAAAAACTAAAATATGGGTTTTTTTAAGGTAGTAATGTTGGGGTGAAGGTTTTTCTATTATTTAAAATAGGCTTTGTAGGACTGCCAGCCTACAGTCCACAGCCCCAGAGAAGCTAGGTAACAAGGAGGACCCTAAGGGAGACACACATGGATCCCCCTGGGAAGGAGAAACAGACAAGATTTCCTGAGTAAATTGGGAGCATGGGGGTGGGAAGCAGAAGCCGAGGAGAAGGGAAGAAGGAGAGGGGGGAAGAGAACATGAGGGAATGGCATGATCGAGATGGGGGAAGGACAGAGAGGGAGAATAAGGAAAAAGATACCTTGATTGAGGGAGCCATTACAGGGTTAGCAAGAAACCTGGCACTAGGGAAATTCCTAGGAATCCACAAGGATGACCCCAGCTAACACCCTAAGCAATAGTGGAGAGGGTGCCTGAACTGGTCTTCCTCTGTAATCAGATTGATGACTACCTTAATTATCATCATAAAACCTTCATCCAGCACCTGGTGGAAGCAGAGGCAGAGATCCATAGCCAAGCACTGGGCAGAGCTCCCAGAGTCCAGTCAAAGAGAGGGAGGAGCAAAGGTGTCAAGACCATGATAGGGATACCCACAGAAACAGCTGGCCTGGCTAGTGGGAGCTCACTCACTCTGGAATGACAGTGGCAGAACCAGCATAGGACCAAATGTAGGTGCCAGTTGTGTGGCTTGGGTAGTCTGTGGAGCCACTGACAGTGGAACCAGAATTTATCCCTAGTGCTTGAATTGGCTTTTTGAAGCTCATTCTCTTTGGAGGGATACCTTGCTTGACCTAGATACAGGGGGGAGGGCCTTGGTCCTGCCTCAAAGTGATGTACCAGACTTTGTTGACTCCCCATGGAAAGACTTACTCTCTCTGAGGATTTGGGGGGGGGGCGAGGAAGGTGAGGGGGGCCGTGGGAGGAGGGAAGGGAGTAGGAACTGGTAAAATGAGAAAAGATTGTTCTAAAAAATAAATAAAATATAAATAAATAAACAGGCTTTGCCTAATTGCTAAGACTTCAGGAAAATATAAACGATGTGTACACTGCAGCCTGACTGCCAATATTGTCATAGTTACCGCAGAGAAGTCCATGCAAAGACTGTAGCTTCTTCCCATTGCTGCTTGGCCTGTCTCCTTAGTAAGAATTGCTAATCGTCTGCTTTGTAGAATGTCAGGCTTTGAAAGAATACCAAATAGAGGATATCATTAATGATTAAAAGAAAATAGGGAAATTTTGACAATGCTGCTTGGCTTTGAAGTACAGTTGCCAAGACCTCAAAAAAGTCATAACTCTCATTTTATGAAGACTCCGAGGCAGCTGCTTTGTACTTTCTTTCCCCCTAGCTGGATTCATTCGCTTCTTTACCTCTTCTCCAAGGCCTTGATAGAACTTTCAAAAAGTTGCCAAGATGGGCTCTGGGCTGCGATTTTCAAGGTTATAGATTTGCTGAGCTGCTGTAGGCGCATGGCATGGAGCTCAAGATTTGTTGGCACAATGAACAGACGGAGGCAGTGTGCCAGGTCTCCACCCTGCCGCCTACTGGATCCGCCTGGCCAGCTCCAGCCACTAGGAACAACATTAAACGTCCCTGCTAGTCATACATGCTATTCAAGGAAACCCAAGCTTACAGCATTCAAATTATGAAGCAAGTTCTCTACAAATAATCGCACTGCTCACCCTGGGTCCCCTGCGTGGGAATAGCATGTGTCCTACAAACAGGGCCACTAGTCCAGCTCAAGCCCAGGGAATGGGTGGGTCAATGACACTTGGTTGAACTTAAGGCTCAGCATTAATTCTTTCCAGCTGTCCATTCATTCTCGGGAAATGTCCTGATTCGCAATCATTATTTTCTAACTCTTAGAACAGTTGATCTCTCTCAGAATCTTCGAGCTGTCCATGCATGGAGGTCTTAATGTGATTTGTAGGAGACGATGCCAAGAGTCAGGTCTAGGAAGTTCTCCGCTCTCCTCCAGTCTCGCTGGCACGGACTAAGACTCACAGCAAGTGCCATCGTTCATATTTGATAGCTACAGGATCAGCCTAACAGTTATTTGTTTCAGTGGAGTGGGAGGGAATTTGATTGATTTTGCTTCACTTGAGGAGTGGGTTTTGTTGTTGTTGTTGTTTTGGTTTTTTTTTTTTTGGTATTGGTGTTTTGTTTTTGCCAAAGTGACTGAGCACGTGATACGATTCTCAACAATGTATGTAGATTTCCTTAGAAATCTTAGAGAGTTTTGAATATGTTCTACTTCTGATGACTGATTTCCAAGAATCCACTAGGGAAAATTTCATGAGCCAAAAAAAAAGGGGGGGGACATTTTAGCAGTGAACAAGTTAAGGCTTCCATGATGCCTGAGAACAAATTAAACCTTGTTTTATATCAGGAAAACTTGACAGCTACTACTGTGTAATTTTTTAATATTTACTATGAACAGCATTAAGAACAGGCTTCTCTTCTTTTCCCTCTGAGGGCACCTTGTGCTGTGGGTAAATGTCCTTAGCCTCAGCCTGCTGGTTTTTCTGCTACTGTCGCTTCAGTGTTATGGACTTGGGGCTTGAGAATATAGGGAAGATGAATTTCTAGGAAACCAAAAATTGGGTCAGCTAAGTGTGCCATAGCCCCTTCCTGGGACCCCGTCAGAGAAGAACCTGCCTGCTCTGACTTCACGTTCTCACCAGCTTAGGTGGGGTTCTTCTGATATACTTCTGTTCTGCCTTGTTTCATAGAAATGCCTTCCTGTTTACATGTCAGCTAGACATTTCTGTTTGCCTCTTTCTGCCACCTGCTTCTTCACAGTTCTCATCTATTTCCCAAAGGGCAGAGACAACGGTCTCCCTAACTCTCTGCAGCACATACAGGGGGGCCAGGCAGTTTCCAGGAATTCTAGAGAAACATTTTATCCTTCTAAAAAAGGAATAGCCAACATGAGGCATGTTCCTTCTCACTAAGAGGAACCTTGATTGGAATCCCCAAGACAATTGTCGAGCTAACCAGGACGGCCTGTAGGAGAGGAAACTGGGGAGGAATGCTGTCAGTAAATGGGAAGGTACCCCTTCCAGCCCCCAATAAACCCGGAGCTGATTAGCTACTTTGGTCTTGGGCCAGTTGACTGCCTCGAAACATGCTGAGGCTGAGCGCCCCTGCACGCCCTGTAGGGGATGGGAGGCTATTCACTGAGGCATTTTTTTTTTTTTTAGAGACAATGTAGCCAAGAGGTAAAGTGTCAAAATACCTTCCTAAAAATAGAAGCTTCTCCTGCCAAGGATAAGGGCACAGACTCCAAGGCCCAGCCTGTCGGCACCAGACAGCTGTTGGAGCATCTGTTTGCCTCTTGCAGAAGAGTATCAGTCCTGATGAGCGAGTATTTGGTGAGTCAACCTGTGACAGAGCAAGTGAGTTAATTATAGTTATTAGAGATCATTCTATATTAGTGCAGCAACAAACCTGGTAGCCTGGTCTTCAGCTCTTCTGTTAGTGGAGGAAGCATTCTCCCCTGCCCCCCTCCCCGCCCCGTGTTAAGGTAATACTAGCATACTGAAGACGGTTTTTACAGAACAATAAAGCCGGTTGATTTTTGATATCTGCTGTCTAAATCTTTAGCAAAGCCTTGGATAACAGTCAAAGATCGTGTTCCTGTTTACAATTTGGAAACCTGAAGAGGAGATGATGTCCTCTAATTTAAAAGGCTCAGGGAAACTTCCCTGGCCAAGTCTCACACAGCAATAATCAGAGCTTGGAATGAAGGGCTGGGCTGAATTTATGACAAAGACTGCCATGGTGGTTTAAAAATAAGAATAGAATCTACACATGTGAGTGTGAAACATGTGTGTATCTCAGGGGGCTGGCCTCCCGGAGAGGCACAATACGACAGTTGGACAAGTCATGAAAAAATAACCATAGCTGGAAGGGTGCACAGGGGTCATCTTGGTGTGCCTGGCTGTCCTCCACCCTTATCCTCAGTTTACTTCCTGCTCCCACTGAGGCACAAGGAACCAAGAGCTGAGGAGGTTTTTTGGTTCTGTCACACAGCTAGTTGGTGCCAAATCACCAAACAGCCCAAGTCTGTGACCCCTCCGAACACTGGATATAGTGCAAACACGCCCTGCGGTCTCATTAAGAACTTTTCTCATGTGGTGCTAGAGGCAGAGCCCAGAGCCTCGCACGTATGCCGTGTGCTCACTCACAGAGCTGCCTTCCAGCTCCAACCATTAAGAACGTCTTAAAAATAAAACCATTTTGTAAAATAATCCATAAACCAAACTTTCATAGGTTTTGAGAGTGTACTTACTCACAGTTCGATGTGTACATTATGGAGTTAATTGTTGCATACAAATTCCCTGGAAAGAGTAGAAAGACAACCACTGAGACCAAAATACTTCTGCTCATGAATGCTCAAGAGTAAAGTGAAGCCAAAAGTCACTATTTTAATATATAAGATCCCATCACTTCTCCAGATGAAAGCATGAAACATTGAATGGGCATTTGGGTTCTGACAATGTGATGTGCTGAGGCCAGTCATGTGGATCTTCGCATTCAAACTTGTTGAGTAGGAGCTGAGCCTTAGTTTTTCCTCAATTCAGCTCAACTCCAAATCATAGGGAATAAAGCCATTTTCAACTAACCCCAAGGTACATCAACCCAGAGGCTAGAAAAACCAGTGCCAAGCCATCTCCCCACATGTAATCTGACCCCCACCACAGCATCCCAAGCAGAACTGGTCAGAAACTCTAAAAGTGGGAGGTTGGCTAGAAATGGGTCAAGGCGCAGATTTTAACCAAAATTGTAAATCACATCAACCACATGGGATTCTGAACCTGGTGTTCAGGGTCATCTAATGTCATCATTGCTGTGACAGGGGATTACACTAAAGACTGGTGTTGTGGCTGTGGTGCCATGGTGGAATCCACAGGAGCATGAACATGGAAAGGCTGTACAAGATAGCAGCCTCATGTCTGCCTTAGGTTCTCTACCCATCTTCCATTCCCAGGGCTTCTCTCCTTCCTGGGACTTTCCCTTTGACTACATGCTTCTTCTTCCAAGTCCTTACTGAGGCCACAGTGCCTGAGACAGGTATGGCAACACCTTTACCCTCACAGCATGGCTTCTCATATCCTGCTTGCTGTAAGCCTCCACCTGTGGAGAGATGATGACACACAAAGCCATACTGGCTGGTTAATGACTGAAAGAGAGTTCATGCTGGGTTGACAACATTCTAAAGAAAGAAAACATGGCAAATTATCCAAGGACATGTCCAAGTGCTTGCCAATAATTGTCAGAGTAGAGGAAGGAAGCCCAGCAATTTTGTAGTAAGAATCTCTAAAGTCAAGAAGACTGGGGGACATGAATTGGGGCAAGCAGAACCACAACAGAAAGGAAAGACTCTTGACTGTTTAGATCTTCGCTCTGTCTTAAGCCTCTGCACCAATCAGTTGACTTTGTCAGGGAAGCAGAAAGAGTCTGAAACTAAGATGCAGGTCTGCAAGTGTGTGTGGAAGTCTACCCCTTGCCAGCTGACCAGATGAATGACCTAATCAGGATGCTTAACTTCTCCAAAGCCCAACTTCCTCATCTGTATGTCACTGGGTCATCGATGATCGTGTGGCACAAGACATAAGGTATATTCCAAGTCCCTAGACAAAACTGGGTGCTTGACGGTGTTAGGTGGTCGCTATGACATCTCTTGATGGTGGCAGTCCTCACAATCACAGCAAGCCTGGCCACTTTCTGTCATCATGCTTCTTTTGCAGTCAGCAGCTGCCTGAGACACTAAAGATGGGGCCCATAGAATGCGAAAGAAAGTGCAGGCTAATTACTCGTACTGCCTCGACTGTGTGTCTCTGAGCCATTCACTTATCTTCTTGATGTTTCCTCTGAGTCCTCATCTGAAAGTGGAAGGTACTACCCTCTGTATCTCGTGCAAAAACCAAATCCAGCGGAGTCTGGAAAATGCTCGACACGCAGCCTGGCACACAGGAAATGCTCAATATGCCATCATTAGTAGCATATGGTATTCCACTACAGCAGATGTGTCCTTAGACGATTCACCCATCTGGCCCCGTTCCTGCCCCTACCTAAAGGCCATCCATCAAGTCGCAGTTCAGATGCCACCCCATGGAGCAGCGGCGCAGAAAGCTCATCCTGGGAAGCCAGTCTTTCCACACAGTGTCGTTGTTTATTTACTTCATTGCAATGGCCGCAATCTGTAATTAACTTGGGAGTATGGGTATACCTGTTTATTTTCTTTTAGTCCACACTAAAACATCAACTATCTAGCAGGAGGGAGTCCCCATCTGCCTTGTTTGTCATAGAACAGATTCTGGCAGACACAATATTCATAAAATATCTGAGGAATAAAAAGAAAAATAAAGAGAAGATGCTGGCGAAGGGATAGAAGACCAGGTTCATTTAAATTATAGGACTGGACTGTAGGATGGACGGGGCAAGAGCTGTCTCTATTCATCTTACCCACCACGCCCATCCACAACAGAATAAACTGATAATTAGCAGTGCAGGGGTGCATACATGGAGTCCACTCTCAGGTCCAGCATTGCTGCTGCTGTGGTTCTTGAGCATCTGTTCTGAAGATGCTTCCAGGAATCAGTGAGAGAATCAGTCATCAAGCATCTGCTTCAGGCCTACAGGGCTGTGGTCCACAGAGCATAACATGCATAAGAATTACCTGGGGGCGTTGCTAAAGTTCACATTCTTGGTCCTCACCAAACCCAGTCCTGCATGTTGAATGAGTTGACCTAGATGTTTCTGACCCATGAGGTTGAGGATCACAGTCTGAGAATCCCTCTAGTAAGTCTCCACCTTCAGAGATGGCATTGAAGACTTGGCCTCTTCTTTAGAGGTGAATGAAGCAGTCTAGGATCTAAGACCAACTTTGAGATCAAGCAAGAACATCAAGGATTAAAATGAACATAGAAACTCTAAGCACCCTGGGAGTGACTAGGATAAAGGATTCTAGGAAGCTCTGCAACCATGATTCACACTTAAGCTTCATGGGAAGAGGAGGAGGGCCACTCTCCTATTAGGCTAGAAAACTCGAACAAAAATACTTCTCCTGCTTCTCAAACTCCTGGACTGGCATTGAGTTATTGATAATACAAGTAGTATCAACACCTCAGAAAAACATGGATCCTGACTGGGGTTTTTATGATAGGACAAAGTACTCCACAAATCTTGAAAGGGTCAAAGTTATTCAGAGGCGCCCAAGATCTTGGTGACTCTTACTTCCTTCACTACTTCCTTGTTTGTGTTGTGTTCCATTCTAAAGCCACCGACATGGAACAGAAGCTCTGTGTAGAGGGGTTGTGGGGAAAGCAAGACAGGAAAAGGACTAGGAAAATGAAGTCTGAGTCTTGGGCGTTACAGTAAGCTTTGCCACCTTGGGCAAGTCACTAACTTAAAGGGTTTTCCTAATTATGCACCAGGGCCATACCCAGGGCCTGTGCTTTTCTGCATGCAAAGAATGAGTTCAATGAAAAGAGAGTTTCCATTGATGGGAGAAAAGAAGGAAACTCTCATCCTAGCTTCTAACATTTGAAATCTTCCTGTAGTAAGACCTCAAAAGCCCAGCTAAACAAGTTTCAGCAAAACTGTTTATGGTGTATTCTTTAAGAAACATAATTGGCAGAACAAACAACCTTCAAAAAGCCCATTTTGGTGTTTTTATCTTGTTTGCAAGAGTACGGGAAATGTAAATGAGATGGCTACTTCAGAAGTGCAGAAAGAAGACTGTAGATTTCAGGGCAGGGGCTAGCAAGTTCTTATATCATTACAAGAAAAACTGTCAGTTCATTGGTAGCCTCTGCTTCTGTGGTGGGTAGAACACAGCTCTGTGGATTCAAGATGTTGAAGAAGAGGTCTTTCTCTCATACATTTAAACAGATTCAACTTAACCAGTCATCAGATTCACTTCTTTCCAAAGTGGACCATGAACGATACAACAAAAAATGTCATATTCCACAGGCAGAAAGCCCATTACTGGATCCAAGAATTACATGGCCATTCTACATTAACACTTTTACTTACCAGAAAAAAAATCACTTTTAAAATTATACAAAATCCTTTTCTCAGGTCATTTTACATATTTCCATCACATTGAGGCGGTGGATCAATCAGGTGGTCTTCGCTGCTCCACAGTTTTCTAGGACAACATTCAAAAGACATTATGTACATGTAAGAAAGGAAGTAGGTGATATTGAGAGTTCCCCTGGTCAATGTGAAATGCTGGCCAAATTCCACTCTCTGTTCTGCAGGATGCTGAACCGATGAGCTCATGTGTTTGGGGTAGGATTTAACTCTCACTTCTGTTCCTGGAGGGCTTCTTCCATTCATGGAGTTCCTCCTGAAACCGGGACAATGGATGGGTTTGGGCAACAGTACAGAAGAATGTGTGAGGGGAAAGTGGGTGGTACTGAACAATCCCAACTGTACTGAATTTAGCTTAAGGGAACAATAGGTTAAAACAGGTCATTCAAACACCTTTACGTGGCTGTTCTATCATCCAAAAGCAATATCAATTTCCTCCTTGAATGCCCTAAAAGTACAGGAAGAAGCAAGCAAATTTGTTGCTCTTTGTATATGACCTGTATGACAAACAAGAAAGACCAGGTGATTGGGACAGAGTGACTGAAACCTGGGCAGAAAGCATCAAATTGAAGGAAAACAAAGACAGGAAGAAAACAGACTACTTATGATTTCTTCTAGATTCCAGACAGGATGTTCAAAAATCAGAGGAAAAGAGCCTATGAAAGTCAGAAACTATAAAAAGAAACACATCTCAAGAAATGCTAAAAATTACAGTCTCTGCTTTAAAAAAAAAAAAAAACAACACTACTGAGTGATCTTGGTGAGAAAAAGGAAGGAGTGGGTTAGGAGCTGTGATTGCACAGGCTGCTTGCTGATGAGTCCAATTTTAGAATTTGAATGTGAACGCTGCTGCAGACTCTGCCACCTAGTCCTGCTTGCCTGTGACATGCCTCTGACACTCACATCTGTACCCTGCACATAGCCAAGGGCTGCACATGACCCTGCACCTACTAAGCTGTTACTATGTGTCAGGGCAAGGTCCAAGACCCTTTTGACAAAATCTACTCTTCTTCACTATGACTGGCAAAGAAAGTTTCATTGTCTACCCTACTCGGTTCAAACATATTTAATAAATAAATTGCCTTAAATCATGAAGCTAATGATGAACAGAACTGGGATCCCCTTCAGTGAGTTCATGTTGTACTTGTAATCTTGGAGGAAGGCATAACGGAAAAATGAGAATACAGTATGACATCAGCAGAGGACAGGAACCATGGTGAAAGTTGGTAGTGTATTCGCACTCTGTATCTCATTCCTTCATGTCTAGTCTACATTTCACAGATGTACAAAGCATTATCTACATAACACAGCATCTCATCTAATCCCCATAACAACCATATGCAGTAGGAGCTCATGTCTTTTGACACAGGCGAAGAGCTTTGAGCCGGCGCTCTTCCGCATTGAGCTGCACTCCAGCATTGAGCTGCACTCCAGCATTGAGCTGCACTCTTCCGCACTGAGCTGCACTCTTCCACATTAAGCTGCACTCCAGCATCGAGCTGCACTCTTCTGCATTGAGCTGCACTTGGAAAAAGTAGAAGTTCTGGCCAAGTGTTCTTCACTCCACGAAGACACACTACCCATTTGCTGGGAGCCCTCCACTTGAGACATCAGGGGGATAAACAAATGACAGAGACAAGTGGAAAGCCCTGCTCTTGTGGAGCTTAAACTCTCATGGGATGAGAGGTAAGAAACAAGATAAATAGAAACTAGACTGTAAGTTAAGTAGTGATAACATAATACTGGGGAAAGAAAAAAGGCTGGGAAGACAAATAAGTATCAAGCGAGACAGGCTGCTGTAAAAGGCATCATGGACATATCTGGATGCAGACTTTAATGAAGTAAGGGTGTGAGCAGTCGCAGCCTAGGGAAAGCAAGTACAGAGGCTCTGTAGCAGGTCCAAGGTAAGGCAAAGTAGTAGAGTAGGAAGCCAGAGAGTAACTTGGGCTAGAAATAAAAAACAGTTGACTATTCAATCACTGGATTTTGAATGTGAGTGACCTTAGAGAGAGCAGTCTTAGTGGACTGGGTAGGTGAAAACTGGTCACAGTTATGAAGATTTAATTTAATACAGGTGATACATCCAAGGGCTTTTCCTAGGGGAGGAACCTGAAAAAGACTACAGTAACTGAAAAGGGGAAAGGGGTCTCTGGGGACTGTGTTAAGATGGAGGACAGATAGAAATGATCCAATAGTAAAGCACCACTGATGATAGAAGACATTCCTACACAATGTCCTTATATGAAAGATCTGTGACTAGGTATGCCCAAGTAGAAGAATGTAGTCACAGAAGGTTCAGCACATGGACCAGGCACAGATGGGCCACATGGCACTCCTCAGATTGTGCCCGTTCCCCGCCCCATGAAATGCAAATGGACAGCTGAGATTGTATATGAGAAATAAGGTAAACATTTAGAAGATCAAAAGTTGCCCAGGAAGATCAAAAAGTACATGTGTTTAAAGAGCTAGGGTAGCTGAAAGGCAAAACCATGACCCAGTTAAAGTCAGTGATCATGAACTTGAGTGATGGAGGAAAGGCCACTAGCCAATCACATCAAGTTGGGGTGTGGCTACTGGGACCCCAGGTAGAAAATCGAGAGAACTCAGGTATGCTCTCTCTCCATGCGGTGTCCGCCAGAAGGATTGGATCACGTCTTGGGTAGAGTGAGTCCCCCCCTTTTCTTTTATTAAAAATACCAATTTCTATTGAGCTGGCTTGGTTATTGATTTGTGCCGACTTGATAATTCGTCATCATCTGGCGTTGATAATTCGTCATCACTTGAGCTAAGAAAAACAGAGTGGCCCGATGCTCATGTTGGCTATACTCACTCAATAGCAGAGAACTAGGCATGTAGAAGTGAGTGGGGTTTAATGAATGTTGGGCTTTAGCTGAGAGAACACAAACCAAGAGAGAGCAGAGTGAGTGAAGATGTACTCAAACGACAAATAATGGTGCGTCTAGCAATGATAGGAACGAATGGACAGACACCAGGGTGGTGGCTGGCAGAGAGCAGGTAATATATGAGAGTAAATAGATCCGAGTCCAGTTTCAGCCTCGCTTGTGAGGTATGCAAGCTGCCTAAAAACACCTATCTAGAAGAAAAAAAACCGGCAGCGAAATCCCACCTGTGTTCCAAACTGAACACTGTCAGTGGGCTCGCATCACCTGGAAGTGCTTGAGGTTTTTGAATTGCTGAATATTTGAAGTTAAGATCTAGGAGACTGGGGATGCAGGATACGTGATGGCCTGGGTTTGATCCCCAGTACTGAATAACTGGGTGTGATAGTCTCTGGGTGTGATAGGTAGAAGACGTAGTATCAGAAGTTCAAGGTCATCCTTGCCTACATAGCAAATTTGAGGCCATCTTGGCCTACAAGAGACACAGAGAGGACAGGAAGAAATAGAGAGGGGAGAAGAAGAGAAAAGAAGAAAGAAGGGAAGGAGGGTAGGGGAGGGGAGAAGAAAGGACAGGGCAATGAGGTGGTTCAGAGGGTAAAGGTGCTTCCTGCCAGATGATGTAAGTCTGATGACCTGAGTCCAATCCCCATAACATACACAAAAGCAGAATGGAAGAACTGACTCCACAAGTCATCTTCCAAGCTCCATGCATGTGCCATAGCACATATGTTCCCACACACACCATACACATATATGCACACATAATAATTGTAGTTGTTGATATAATAAAAGATTTTTCAAGATAAGAAATGAAGATTTGGGCAAGGTTCAATGGTAAAGCACTAAGTCTGCTGCTGTATGACCAACAGTAGAGGGAGTTGCTTAGATGGACTGGAGGAGATGATTGGGGAACAAAGTGAAGAACCCTATATATGTGTGTAGCCTGCCAACAATTAAAAAGAAACAATGACGTGGAGATGACAGGTAGCTACGAGCTGAAGCCCTTGAGAAATCAAGCATGTGGTCCATGGAGGGCTAACTACAAAGGAAGTGTGGTTGACTGGGTGATCTCATTGCAGGACATGAGCTCCATAGATGAGGGAATTCAGAGAGGAGAGAAATCTGTCTAGACGTGGAGACAGTGAGGGAAGGAATCCCTCGGCCCCACTCCAGCCTGAGCGGTGCAGAGGAACAGAAGGAAAGAGGCAGTCTCTCGAGCGGCAGGGGAGGAAGTCTTCCTGAAATCAAAGTGGGAACAGAAGGTTGACTGAAGAGGATGCTACCATTGTCCTTAAATTCCAAAAAGCCAATGTAATATTTTGAAAGAAGTCACAGGGGAATTAGAGTCTGGCCATGAAGAAGGCCTCGTCCTGAGCTTCAAGTGATGAATGACATGAGAAAGGTAGCCCTGGTGGTCCCAAGGCAGCAGACCCAACTGTGTGTGTGTGTGTGTGTGTGTGTGTGTGTGTGTGTGTGTGTGTGTACATATATCTGTATGTGTATATATTCATATATATTGTTTATTTTTATTTTATGTTCATTGGTGTTCTGCCTGCATATATGTCTTTGTGAGGGTGTTCAGATCCCCTGGAACTGGAGTCACAGGCAGGTGTGAGCTGCCATGTGAGTGCTGGGAATTGAACTTGGGTCCTCTGGAAGAACAGCCAACTGAGCCATCGTTCTAGCCCCCAGGCACAACTCTCAAAAGTTAAGATTAGGCGGGCATGTATAAGAAGCTGAAGAGTTTTACAGTACTCTCTTGACTTACACTGAGGGAGATCTCCTTGTCAGCAGAGGGTGGCCTCACTCTTTTCATCGCTAACACAAAGTGGATAGGCCCCCAAAAGAGCTTCCTTCAGTGATAGAGATGGCATCTACCTTATCCAATAAAGCAGCTGCTAGCACACTTCTGACTCCAATCACAAGCCCAACCCTTTTGACCATTTTCTTATCACTAACATGAGACCTTCTCCTTACTTATCCACCAAAGAAAAATCATATTCAAATGAGAATGAATCAAACAAAACAGATTAAAATCCCAAGGGAGCAAAGCCTCCTTCTCCTTGAGTAATTGAGGTCTACATTTCCAGAAAAAAATGATTAGAGGTGATAATTAGAAAGGGGCTCTCATCATCCTGAACCTTAAGAAAGTTCTAGAAGAGATCGCAGAGTTGGTATGCAGCACCTCCTAAAGAACCTGCTCTGGAGGCTAGCCCTGGTTCCCGGGGAAAGCATCAAAGGCACTTTGTAATTCAACCACTTCATAAATACTCTGCTAGGAGAGGACACGGACTCTCCAGCAGTAAACATCTATCCCCCAAACAGTGACCCAGGGAGTCTCAGAGAGGAGGTGAGCTGCAGAGATGGACAGGTGTGAGCAGTGCAGAGTTAGGGCTGCCTGAGCCAGTGAGCAGAGAAACTGAGGCATCCACAGATTGGGAATAATTCCGGCCGCGACACCAGACAGAGCAGTCTCTATCCCCATCGCTGCTTGTATAGGACACAGGAGAGATGAAGGAGAAAATAAAACCACTTCTCAAATGCTTCACTGAAAGAGATAAAATCATCGTTTTCCTTTTTTCTGGTGGGGTTTATTTCTGTCGCTACAAAGGCCCCTGCTATACTCACCCAGGAGGCTCCCGCTGAGCCGCTAAAGCTAAAAGCCGTCCTTTAGCAAATACAAGCAACTCAGAGAGGAGACCGAGTGTGCAAATCTCCTATGGAGAAGTCACAGAAAGAAGCAGGGAGGATTCTCACCTAACCTCCTGGCCCCAGGGAACCGTGGCTCTAAAAACAGCATCTTCTCTTGCTCTCCAATATGGTGTCACGTTCTAAAAACTCTGTGAAGGTTGCTGACTGAGTTAGCTGGGAGCTTCACCTCTCATCCCCAGGCAGACGCAGCTTAATGAGCCAATGAGGGCAAACTTTTAGGAGCGGAGTCCCAGGGGAGCATCTGTCTGCTCCATCACTATGTAGTTAATATTTTGACTAGCAATTCTTGAGTATTTCTTATAGACAAGGAACCAAAATACACAATTCAGATTTGTTTTCACTAATAACCCTCCAGCTGCCTTTTACTCCTGGCCACATTTAAACAAGAAAACTTAGACTCATCCCAAGGTTTCACCTATGACCCCACCCAACACAGTAAATGGTTGTGGACAGCTGGCCTCGGGACCTCTTATTTGTGAGAGCACTGGACAAACGATGCGCAAGGAGGAGGCAACAGCCCGTCTCCCCAGCACAAGCTACGACCTCTACACCAGGCTGGCCATTCTATCAGCAAGTCTAATGAACAAAGCCTGCACCGCCCTCCACTTCTGCACGCCATACACTCAGACAAAACCCAAACCGACTGACCTTTGGCTAGCCTCAGCTACCTGTGGAGTACCTCTCACAACGCGACATAATATTATCTGTATTTGACACCAGGATAGCCCGGTGATCTACAGAAAGTCATGACCCTCAGCTGCTGCTCCAAACACTTCTCAAGTCCACCTAAGAGCCTTGCCAGGGAGTTTGCAAGCAGTCTTCAAAGGCAGAAAAACCGCAGAAGACCAAATATAAAACATTATTTTCACTAGACTCATGAGATTTTAGACCAATCTTTGATTGTCTTTGTGATATCTGCTAAGATGGAAAAGTATAGTTACATATTAAATACATTTTATAGATCTCCACTATTTGCTTGGAACCATGGAAAGACTTTGGGAAAATCTACTTACATAGCTTTCAGTTCAACTCTTGTAGACGTTTCTCCACTCTACAGATGGTGATACTAAAATCCAAAGAGGCTATGTGACTTTTCCAATTTCACCTTAACCAAGTGAAAGCTGTGGACTGGAGGATTTTGTTCCCCAAAATTTATAATGTGAAGTCTGAGTCCCCAGCACTGGAAATGGGGACTTTAGAAGTTCAGTAGGTCATCAGGGGATGAACTCCTTGTTCCGATGTTAGTAATTCGATATAAGGAAAGACAATGGAAAGAATGACTCTAGACCCTACCCAACTGTGATGAGGAAACAAAGGGACAATCATCCACTAGCCAGGAAGACACTCATCCGGGTAGTCAGAAGCACACTGCTGTGACTCTAGACTGGCTCTGTCTTAGTTTGCTTTTTATTGCTGTGATAAAACACTGACCAAAAGGGAGGAAACTGTTTATTTCATCTTATAGTTCTACAAAGCAATCCATTATCCCAACAAGTCAGAGCAGGAATGGATGTAGAAGCAGATGCAGAGGCCATGGAGGAATGCTGCTTACTGGTTTGCTCATCCTGGCTTGCTTAGCCTACTTTCTTATACACCCAAGGATGACCAAAAGTGACACTGCCCACAGTGAGCTGGATCCTCCCACATCGACTGTCAATCAAAGAAAAATACCCTACAAATTTGCCTGCAGGCCAATCCTGTGGAAGTACTTCCTCAGAAAGAAGAGTCCTTCCTTCCCGATGACCCTAGCTCGTGTCAGGCTGACATAAAACCTAGCCAGCACAGGTTCCTAGGGAAAACACAACTGTCTGAATATGGTGTGAAAGCATTGATTGGCAGATGGGTGGGGATCTATAGTGCCTGCTGTGGGCTGTCTTTGTCTTTTCTGCTGGCTCTCTTGCTTATCAAGATGCCAATGTCATAAGTACTTCTAATTGGCAAGTTCAAAATTTTATCAGAGGTAAACTGAAGTTACTTAAATTGCTGCGTGTAGACTTACACAATGACCTATGGCTGATGTGGAGGAATAATGCTCCCTTTACAGCTGTCCTTTGGAAGCTAAAACAATTTTAGACTCCATTAGAAGATGGAAAGCACCAAAGAGACTTCTATTCTTTGTGTGGTGTGCTGAGTCCAAGCTTTGCCCCATTTTAAGGACATTCCCTGACCCTGACAGTCCTTCCAAGCAAAGCAATCAGAATTGAAAAGTGTGCAAGCATCCTGCCGAGGCCGAGTGGCCCGAACCTGTAGCAATGGTGTCTGAGGGGAGAGTCAGGAAGCTCCTGTGCAGCATGGGGCACAGGAAAGGGATGTGGCGTATCTGTGTGAAAGCTAGGAATGTGGGTGGATTCACTGAACAGTCTGGTGGGACACAGAAGGGACACTGAACAGGCCCAATGAGCAACTGAATAGGATGTTTCAGCAAAGAGTCACGTGGTCTTCTTCCTGGGTGTGGCATGCAGAATCCTGACCTCAGGTGAAAGGCTGTGTTATCTTGAGAACTTGTGCCCCCATTCAGAACTGGGTCATCTTGCACCAGTTCTAGGGAACCCTGTCCCAACACCTTCACTCTTCCCCATAAAATCTACCACAGTGGTCCAGCAAGATTGATCAGAGGCAAAACTGCTTGCTGCCAAGCCTGATGGCCTGAGCTCTGAGTTCAAACCCTGGGACCTACATGGTGGAAGGAGAGCACCAACACCAGCAAGTTGGACTCTGACCTTCAGACACGTGCTGAGGCACACTCAAGTCCACACACAGAAAATAAATACGCAAGTAAATATTTTAATTTTTTTTTTTAAAAAAAGAGTCTTGCCTGGACCTGGGTATGTGTGAGATCCTCAGAGACTAAGATATCAGGGGAAGACCCTGCGTTCTCAGCCCCTCTCTCCCCCAGCACCCAACCTGGAAATTGTCAAAAAGCCATGTATACTGATTGTAAGGTCCAAGAGTCACAAAAGGCTGAAAGCTAAAAGTTCTCTGCAAAGGTAGGGGCATGTGCCAGTAACAGGCAGGCGGCAAAAGCCCCAGATCCTCCCTCCCCACCTTTATGCCTTCCCCAAGGACCAAAATCTACAGAGCAGTAGAGAAAATCCACCACATCCCTGGAGGTGTCCAGATACATTGCATCTGTTAATTCTTCACTCTTTCCACCAAAAGCTATCATATCCTTTTGAAACCAAGACACTGAAGCGAAAAAAAGTGTTGACAACTTCACCAGGGTCACACAGAGCGAGATGGTGGAGCCAGGCAACCAACTGAGCTCTTGACCAAGCTCTTCCTTGTCCACAGAAATGTGACTTTGTGCCTCTGATGTCTTCTCACAGCGAGGCCCCATGGGGTAGCGTCACACACCACATGCAACACATGATCATTAAATAACTGTTGAATTCAGTGAGCACTTAAAATCCTCTAGAATTGGCTGTGAGTGCCCAGGGTTCCCAGGAATGGGTACAGCAGACCCATCTTGAGGCTCTGGTTTGATCCCAGTATAAAATATGCTTTCCTCACATTCCATTTTGGCTCTGTGGTTTTTTGTTTTATGACCATGTTGCTTTTACTTAGCTTGGGACATGCAGTCATTGTTTGGGCTTATGCAAAATGAAGATAAACATTGAGATCTAAGTTTCTAGCTGTCTGTGGCCGCTTCACTGCAGAGGGTGTTAAATTTAAATGTCAGCTGGTAACTTAGCAAAGGAACTTGACTTCCTTCCCAAAAGGACAACAGTTCCTTATCTACTTGGTGACCAAGCCTCTCTTTGAGACCCTAACTCTTGAGATACACTAGTCAGATTTTAGTAGAAAATCCCAATCAAGTTAGACAAACAGTTCAGTGGTAGAGAGCTTGCCTTACACACACACACACACACACACACGGGCTGGAGGTGGGATAAGTAGCTTAGTTCTTAGGGATTCAAAATTGACAAGACTCCATAAGGAAGGTGGGGACCAGAAGAAGCCAGGCTGCAGCCTGCATCCAGCTAGGATAGGACCTGAGCACAGGACAGTCACAACAGCCTCAGCAGAGCTCCCGGGGGAGCTGGAACAGACTTCACAGGAGTCCATGCAGCCCTGACCTCCCCTCTCATCCAGCTGGCTCTCAGTTTCAACGAGGCAAATTCCATCCGCTGAATCCAGCAGCTGTGGTAGGCTGGAGACTCCATCCCATACAATGCAGCAGGCAGGCAGCCAGTTCTGGGCTGACTGATCTCTGTGTGATGAGTCAGCTCTGCTCTGGAAAGGGAATCATGTCAGCATGGAAAAGGTCTCCAGGCCATGTGGGTCCCTTGATGCGATCTCTCCACCTTAACCTTCCACAAGAACACCACTGTCACTGAAAGCCCCTCAAGACATTGAGGATTCATTTAGCAATGAGCAAAATAAGTAAAAAGCCAATTCACATAGAAACTGAATTTTTAATTTATCCTACCAAAGCTTTTGGCTTCCTCATTGCTATGACAGAGTGTCTGGGAAGAACAACGAAAGGGAAGATTTACTTTTGCTGAGCAGTTTCAGAGAGTTCACCCCATGCCCACTTGTCTCTATGTATCTGGACCCAGGGGAAGAAGAACATCATTATGGCAGAAGCACATGGGAATAAGAGGCTGGCACATTATGACAGACGGCAATAAGAGTGGAACCAATGGGAAAGGGTCAAGGCAAGATGTAGCAGCCATCTTCTGTCTCCAGTGATGGACATTCCCCAGCCAGACCCCACCTCCCTCAGTCCCATCACTTCCCAAAAGTCAATTCACATTTTCTAGCAGAGCCTTCGTGATTTACTACTGGAAACACCCTCTTAGATATACCCAGAGATGTGCCACATACAACTCCCAGGGCATTTCTCAACCCTGTTTCACTGACAGGCAAAAACACCTGGTCTAGTAATGCATATCTCTAAACACAGCCTGGTGTGGGAGGTCCTTCTGTCTGTGTGTTACTTTTATTGGTGTAGTAAGAAGAGTAGGCCGCTTTCCCAGCTCCCGGCCACCCGACTAGCTTAACCCCCGAAATAACCACACAGAAATTGTATTAATTAAATTACTGCTTGACCCATAAGCTCTAGCCTCTTATTGGCTAACTCTCACATCTTGATTCAACCCATTTCTAATAATCTATATGTCACCACAAGGTCATGGCTTACTGGGAAAGATTCAGCATGTCTGACCTGGCAGCTTCATGGCAGCTCTCTCTGCCTGCCTTCTTTCTCCCTGCATTCAGTTCTCTTTTCCCCGCCTATCTAAGTTCTGCCCTATCAAAAGGCCAAGGCAGTTTCTGTATTTAACCAATGAAAGCAACACAAATACAGAAGGACCTCCTACACCATGTTGGTTAATAAATAAAGAACTTCTTTGAGGGCTGGAGAGATGGCTCAGTGGTTAAGAGCACTGCCTGCTCTTCCAAAGGTCCTGAGTTCAATTCCCAGCAACCACATGGTGGCTCACAACCATCTGTAATGAGATCTGGTGCCCTCTTCTGGTGTGCAGGCATACATTCTGATAGAATACTGAGAATACTGTATACATAATAAATAAATAAAATTTTTTAAAAAATTTTTTAAAAAATCTTCCAATGTTTTAAAAAAAAGAACTTCTTTGAGCCTATGGCAAGGGCAGATCAGAACTAGGTGGGAAAAGCTAGGTTGTATGCTGGGAGAAAGGGTGGAGTCAGAGAGACCCCATGTAGCCCTGCCGGAGACAGACACCAGAACTTTTCCCGGTAAGCCATAGCCTTGTGGTAATACACAGATTAATAGAAATGGATTAAATTAATATGTAAGAGTTAGCCAATAAGAAGCTAGAGCTAATGAGCCAAGCAGTGATTTAATTAATACAGTTTCTGTGTGATTATTTCGGGGCTAAGCGGCCTGAAACCAACAAGCAGTCCCCTCCTCCAACAGCAGCCACTCAGAAGCTGGGGCAGAAGGATTACAAGGTCAAGTCCTAAATGGAATACAAAGTGATTTCAAGGGCAGCCTGAGCAAAATAGCAAGTTAAAGTGGAGCTGAGACTAGAGCTAACTGGTAGGACATTTGCCTGTATGAGGCCCTGGGCTTAATCCTGAGTTCTACAAACAAACCAATGTGAGCTGTCATAGGCTCAGTCAGAAATACAGCCCTGAACATTATCAATGACCTAGTATTGCAAGTGATCTAAAACCCAAACAGTACTAGGATGGCTACATAAACTTTAATATGTCCATTTGGTGTCACACAAATAACCATTTTTAGTAATCATGCTAAATAAGAATTCCTATAAAGAAAAAGAAAAAAAAAGAATTCCTAGTTATTTCATTTCATCCAGTATACTGAATGGGGGAAAGGGAAAGTAACAACAACAATGCAGGATACCATCACCTTTTTAAATGGAAATAAAAGGCTTGTGTGCACATGTAAACAACAGAAGTAACAGACACAAAATGCTGACCACAGTTATCTTTGGGAAGTGAGATTTGTAGTGACTGGATTTTCTTTGTGTTTTCTACAAAATTCACCTTTTGTCAAATTTCTACAATAGGTAAGTGTCTTGGTCAAATACCAATTAAGAAAACAGCCCTCATGGAGTAATTCAATATTAGGAATTGAGTATGGAGAACTCAAGAGGTTTTAGAAGAAATAATAAGTAGCAGGTCTGTTTGTCCAAGATGCTTCTCATTCTAAGTCTGGCTTAAAGATTTCACCTATATACAGAACTGTAATCTTCTTGGCACACTGGAAGACAGTAGCTCACTCTCGTAACAAGTATTTGAGTCTCAACCAATCATAAGCTGACAACTCTCCAACCAAGATAGCTATGGGCTCTAACCAATCCAACTAGCTTTGTACCTCACTTCCATTCCCTGTATGACACTTTGTTTTCTCTGACTGTTGTCACATACGGTGGTGGGGAGGATGCTTGAATCATCTCTGGTCTAGATTGCTGTTAAAATCTAGGATCAAACATAAGGCCAATTGTAGTAAAGCAAATTGGCACATTTTGATTTTGTCTTTCTGCACAGGGAACAGTAAGAGAGTCTAGCAACTAGTGGCATCCAAAGCTAGTACCAACTGGGCACGTGGAAACAGGGTCCAGCGCCTGAAATACACTCTGTATCTGTGGTACCCATCTGGGAGACAAGGCCACCTGTGGAACAGTACTTGAAGAGGGGAAGACACATCTTGGTTTTTTTGGTTTTTTTCCACTCCTTCTAGTCACCTGAGGTACATCTAATAAGCTGAGTCTGAAGTTACTTGGCAAAGGATCCTGGGAAACGCCCTTTGAAGGGGCAAACACGGATACTATAGAGCAGTCCTGCAGGAAGGCACCCAGGTTACTGACCCAAACTACTGCTTAAATAACAGAAAACAACAGACACCATGGCTTTCTTCTTCTTAAGATAAATATGGTGTGTATTTTCAAATCTTCTTCCTCCTGCAGTTTAACAACTAATATTTAGGGAAGGCCGTCTGTGTGCCCCATGGAGTCATATGTAGACACTGTCAGAATAAACATGGACAGAACACTGAAGGTGTTAGAGGAAAACAAGTCAAAATCCAGGTCCTAATTTGCTTTTCTGTTGTTGTGATAAACACCAAGACCAAATACAAATTGATAGGGAAGTGTTTACTCCATCATACAGCTCACAGCCCGTCATCTGGAGAAGTCATGGAAGGAACGTCAAGGCAAGACCTTAAAGCAGAAACATAGAAAGCTGCTCACTTACTTGCTCCTTAACCTCTGCTCTGCTAGGTTTCTTAAACAGCCTGAATTCCTTGCATAGGAATGGTGCCACCCACACTGGACTTTATCCTCCTGCATCAATTAGCAATCCAGAAAATGCTCCACAGACATGCCACAGGCCAATCTAATGTAGGCAGTTTTTCCATGAAGACTCCCTTAGACAACTCTGGGCTGTGTCAAAGTGACAGACCAGGCAAACGGAGCTCCAGGAGTTCTTCTTGCCCCAGGACACCTGTGTCATTCTTCTTTTTATATTTTAATTCTACCACTTGCTTTGACTGGTTTTCCTGTCACCAAAAAAAAAAAAAAAGGCCTTAACTGCCACCATCTTACAGTCAAAGAAAAATGAACCATGTTCCATAAATGCCATGCCCTCTGCAGCTACCCAAAGAACTTCTTTCTGTGATATGAGCGCTCTCGTTGACTCTGAACCTCCCATTTATTTTCAGCCTCCTGAAACATTCTACCTGGATCCATGGCTGTAATTGCTCTCCTCTTTCCACAGCCAAGACCAGAGGATCCCATTCAGTGCTTTGGTGATCCTTTCTGGATCCTGTTCAGTGCTTCGGTGATCCTTTCTGGATCCCGTTCAATGCTTTGGCGATCCTTTCTGGATCCCATTCAGTGCTTTGATGATCCTTTCTCATCCACTTGGTATGTATCATCTTTCTGCTTCATTCCCCTCCAATTCTTTCCCCTCCCGCTGCACATCTCATTCCCTCCGGCTCACACTTTAAATGTGGGTGCTTCAAACACTTACATCGCTGGTCCTTATTTCATCTACATGCTTTTGCCTGACATTTTCATCCTATAAAATCCATATGACTTCCTTGTAATCCATGTCCAGTTGAAACCCAGATTTATCTCCCAGAGTCCTGGCTGTCTTCATTGACAATCTGCTCGAATCAAAAGCATCCTGTATTACACATACCACACGATTGCTCTTTTCCTTCCTCCAAACTCAATCCCCCATTATCTGTCCCAGTGAAGGACCCTCTTACTAGATTAGTCGAACACTAACAGCTCATTCTTGAGTCTTCCTTCGGTCAGCTATGCCACACCCAGTCCACACTGTCTATTATGGATCCTTTTACTGTCGTCCTAAAACCAGCTTCCTGGGCCACACACACACCTTATCCGGTGCTTAGCTTGGGCTCTGAAGTTAGCTTGCCTGGGTGTGAGTGGTGTACTTCCTGGGAGAAGTTATTTTATTACTCTGTGTCTCAGTTTCTTTATCTACAAGCTAGAGGTTAGAATAATAGCATCTACACCACAGTTTTATTACAGACATTGAACCCTTCCTGATACATAGAGATTCTCCTCTCAGATGCTAGTTCTGATGACTAACGCTCCTTTCCCACAGTTCTGAAAAGACTTTTTTGACTCTTCCGGCTAGGATTGGAGTTTTCAACTCCGCCCATCCATCCATTTATCCTGGACCAACCCATACTCTACTGCCTATGTGTCTGCTTCTCCCATAAACTATGAGCCTTATGAGAGAAGGAGCTGCCTTACTAGTGTTACTAGTATCACCAGGACTGGGTCCGTGCTCAGCGAATAGCTGTTGCAGGGGAAACGCTGGCAGAATGCACAGGAGGATGGATGGCACAGTGATGACACACTGTGAACATTTGTGTAAGAATTCACGGGGCCCTAATTGACACATTTTCCTCTAATTTGTTCCTCGAGCTAACCCTACACAGTGGGGGTGCTGTGATTATTAATTATCTCCACTCTCTATATGCACCATGCTCAAGGTGCCTAAGCCAGTAAATAGAAAGGAGCGAGCTAAAGCTTCTACCTTCAAATCCCATGACTTCTCATGGCAGGCAGGACACCGTTATTGGGCGATCGTGAAAGGGGGTTCAGGCCTAGGGTTTGTAATGTTATTGCTGACCGTCAGAGTCTGAATCCAAGACAAGCTACCAGCCAGTGACTGTACAGCAAAGAAAGTGTCCCCAGATCCACAAAACAGCAGTCTCAGAACTTCTTCATTTAGCTGTACCCCTGAACCAACCAGGAACTGGGTTCGGTTGCTAGACGGAGGCTTGAACACTATACCTAAAGCTTAGCGTTCAACCTCTCTTTGATGGTGAGGAGGCTGCACAGCTGCAGGGTTCCAGCTCTGTCTGTTCCAACTTCTTAACCATGAAGTGAGTATAACTCCAGAATGGCCTGAGAGTGTCCTCATGTCTTACATACCTAGAGTCCCCTTCTCGCCTGAAAATAGCCAGGACCGTGAATACGATGGGTCTCACTCGGAGCCAGTTGCGTTGCAAGACAAAGGAGAATCAAATTCGAAGATAACTTAAAATCAGTTGACTTGAACTCAATTGAAGAGTTTATCCTGTGGGAGCCTGGACTCTTCAGAGAGTCTCCAGCCATATGTGACAGGACTGTGTGTCCAGAATGTGAGGACAGGCTCTAGGCATTGAGTGTGACAGACTTACCCCCGCCCCATCAAAGCCAGCAAGAAAACATATGGAGCCAGGGATTGAGTTCTGCCAAAGTGTGTATACACCAGGAAGGGGAATTGAAGGTGCAGACAGACCACAGCCTACCCCACTGCGGTAGAGACCTCAGCTAACCCCTTACCCAGATTCTACGCGTATCCAGAGGAAGACAAGAGATCTACATTGCCTTAAGCCACTAAATGTGTGGTGATTTGTTCCGCAGCCATAGAAAACTAATCCATTATGTGCAATACACTAATACCATTCTTCATATAAACCAGTGCTCCGGGAGCTAAGGGTTCTGGTTTTAAATCCATGACTTCTCCACAGCATTAGAAAAAGCTGTTACTCAGGTATCCTGAGAGGCAGTGGAAAACAATGGGGGGGGGGTGAATATTTCTGCTCGACTCTCCTCATACACAGTACAATTAATCACTGAGATGCCAGCCTCTGTGTGTTGGGCTATGGGAAAGAAATACAGAGAAAGGGTAACCAGAGAGCTGCCACCCACTCAGTTCTCTCTGTTCTGAGGAAGACCATAGAAATCCCACTCAGAACTTCACCTAGACACCCTAAACCAGCTGTACACAGCTAACCTCTCCTGCCCAGGGGGCAGGGAAGGAGACTGTCACCCTTACCAATAGAAGGAACAAGGTTTCCCACTACTTAGGCCACTCTCCCTAGGGAAGAACGAAGGGTTGTACACGTGCTAGAGTCCTCTCTTGATGAGGTCTTAAAATACCCTAACCCCAGGATTCCGTACCCCCAGGGCTGTCAGTAAGAAGCTCTGGGAGGCTCCAGCGGCGTCCTGCTGCCTGCCGCCCGCTGGGATCCATGACAATTGCCCTTCCCTCTTTTCCTCTCCTGTGACTTCAATCAGCAGTACTGGTCACAGCACAGGCGTTGACACCCCACCCCAGAAGGGAGAGGCATTACAGCTCAACAGAGGTGGGAGGGGGCACTGATGAGAAAGCGTGAACAGTGGGGAAAGAGGAAATGCTGACTCTATGGAGAACCTGTAACTTAGAGCTAGTGAGGCCAACAGCCAGACAAGGAAAGGACAGGAAAAGATCTTAGTGACGTCCCAGAAGCCAACGTACACAGACTGCACGGTTAGAAGGCGCCACACCACACTGGAGTTGTTCCCGAAGAAACTAGAGACCTGAGTGCTGGAAGAGCTCAAAGGAAATGGTCCCTCAGTCATGCCTGGCAGATACCAAGAACCTCTCCATTCTGCAGAGGGAGAAGAGATGGAACCAGAGATTATGCCGTAGAGAAACAGGAGGAGACAGGAAGCTCAGGTGCTTGCTCGCGTGTAGAATTGAGAATGGTACCCGACTGTGCTGAATCCTAATTGCTTCACCGCTCCACGGGCTGCAGCATTGCCCATGAATGACAGTTATCATGGTTCCATCAATTGCAGGTCATCAGAGAAGCTAGATTTATCACACTTCCTGGTCTTTGGTGATCTAATGACCCTAGTTCCTTTAGCTCCAATTATTCCCTTCAAGAAGTAAATACCTTCCATGTGGTAAAGCCTGCCCTCACCTACCTGAAAGAATTCCATTGGTGCTAGCTTCTCATGGGTCTGATATGGTGTGCTGAGATTTTCAATGTCTTCATGACTCTCTCCGTACAAATGTTATTTCCATGTGTACACGTCACTTGGTAGACAGTAAATGATGGCAATACAGAACACAGAAAGGAATTATAAAGACTGGTAAAGTACAAGCCTTTCCAATAATTTTATAGACAATTCCCCACTGTAAAAGCACAACTAGAAAAAACAACACAAACAAAACCAGCCAGGGAGTATTTTGAGTGTAAGTTCTAGAGAGAGCAAGAGTTTGATAGCAAGTCCAATACTTAGAAGCCTAGGTCAGCAACGTGGTCCATTATTAAAGCTGAGGGAGTTTATCTATAAATGGTGAAAGCAACAGCATCTACCTGAGAGGGCTTTTTGAGGACCAAATGAAGTAATAATGCCTTCAAGCTCTCAGCACAGTGTCTGGCTTAATAGACATTTCCTATTGCTCTCAGAGTTACCTCAATTCCTTTTCTGCTATTATTCCCAAGTGCTAAGCTCATTTCCTTCCATGTAAACCCACAGGCCTCAGCAATACCCACCAGCCCACATGTATTTCTGAAACCTGAAGGCCTCTCACAAACAGTGTTCCCAGCCAACGCTGTACAACCAAGAATGCACAAGCCCCTCTGGGCAGCAGCGGCATGGAGAAATATACTTAATTGAAAACCAATCGCCTATTCAAACCTTACCATTGATTGAGAAGCAAATTTACGGCCAAATCTGTGAAGAGCTTGTAAGGTTCAAGACCATTTCCCAAATCTGTTACTTACAGACCCAACTCCGACCTGAGCCTGGAAGCCATGACTCTGTGTGCTCTTGGCACTATTTCAGGCTGCCTTATGGAATTCAACAAGAATTTCCTGAGAAACCACACTAGGGGTTATGAAGGAGAACAAGATGGTGGTCCTGCCAAGAATGGCACAGGAACCTCTTCAGGGAAACAGGAATTCATGGTGCTAAGACTCTGAACAGAGTGCCAACAGTGTGCTAAGGGCCGTAAGTATTGCTTCTATTTCCTGAAGCTTCCATGGGGGAAAGTGGGATTGCTTCTAGACTTCAGACGGTGGTAAGTGAAGAAAGATGGTCGCGATAGACAAAATCATGTTGGCAAGTGTTCCGATGTTGAGAAGGAGACAAGGAGATGAAGAAGAAGGAAGAAAGATGGAGAGGCTGAGAAAGAAACCTCAAAAACTGAACATGTAAACAATAGAGCTGAACTATGATACACCAGGGTTCAGAAAAAGCCAGTTGCTGAGAATGCAATCCTTGTAATGGCACAACACCCACTGCTGTCTCCACCCAAGTCTCAGACCATCAGCCTTGAACCTGCTATGAACTCTCAAATAAAGAATGGCAGGGAAAGAAACAGTAAGAATGGTTCTTATGGGGGAAATCTCTCTCTGAAGACATCCCCATTCTTGTGGGGAGTAGAAACGAGCAGGGATAGACCAGTCTACTCACAAGCTGAGGAGGTAAGATGGTGGTTGATGCCATTGTATCTGAGCCTACTTGAAAAGAAAAATGAGCTTCCACGTTCCTAAATCTTTGCTCGGCTCTGAAGTTGCAGTCAGCATTAACCACAACTTTCTATCAGGCTGGGAGGGTAATGGAGCAATAGAAATAACACTGTTCCAATTTCCTCTACAACCCTGATAGATTTGGAGAAAATGAATCATCCTGTCTTGTTCTGGTTGGCTATGTAATAAATCACCCCCAAACTGGATGTCCTGAAGGAAATTTTACTACACTCACAGGTTCTGGTGAGTTAGGGATGTGGAGATAGTATATCATGCATGCTACATCTCTGCTCCATGCACCCTGGAACCTGAGCTGGACACACTCAAGGCTGGAGGAGGTGATCATTGGCAACTCCACGCTGATGTTGCCTGTCAGCTAAGACATTAGAGTGTGGCTATCATGGGGGAGCAGTGGGAGAAACTGTACTTGCTCCCTGCTTCTCATAGGAGGAGTCCTCATGTTATTAAAACTAAGTTCTAAGTATGTCAGCACAAGAGAGCAAGCCAAAAGATAGTACAACCAGTCAACAAGATATGAGGGCCAGTCAAATCCCGAGATCATACTCCAGAAACGTTTGTGGGCTGAGAGAGAGATCTCATCAGTCACCCATTCCAAAAAGTATTATATCCTGCCTCCTCCACCCACTTGCTTAAAACCTCCACCAAAGAAGTCATAGTTTCCATTTAAACATCAAATAAAGCAGCATTCAAACAACACCCCACATTTTCCAGATCTTCATGGCATCTAAAATAACCCTTTGCAGTAATTTTTCTCACACCATTCTACAAATGAAAAACACAAAATAAAAGACATTACGTGAGCTCAGCAAAGGCACCTAGGAGATTAAAGGTCGACTCGGAGTTTGAGCTCAGGATTTCAGGTTCCTAAACCTGCATTGTTTTTACAACCCCTCTCCCTTCATGTACGTGAAGACAGGTTTGTCCAATGGTTGGTGACAAATGCATGTGTGGTAAAAAACCAAATGGATGTGTAAAGTATTCCAAAGTCATTTAAACAGTAATAATTCCAAAACTCATGGCAAAAATCATTCCCTCGTCTTAATGAGGTCTAAGGAAACAGGACAGTGATGAGATTAATGTCGATGACCAGGAACATCTCCTTACAACTAAGCCCAAAGTACTTAAGAGCAGAGAACTCTAAGGACAACTGTGGCCTCCAGCATGGAGCTACTCAACCAGTGCTAAGAAACCTGTGAGGCTCACCAGGCCTCAGCACTGCAAGACAGAATGCAAATCATTCTCAAGTGTGGGTGGATCCAGACCTCACCATGTGGTACTTGTGGTTGTCATTTTATTTCCTGATTTCCTTTACTAATAACATAAAGGTAACACACACATTTCTAATTACAATGCATATAACTATCCTTTGCACCATGTACTAAGGAGCTGAATTTTATCTTTGATTCTTATATGTTTTTCTTCAGCTCCAGAATATTGATAAAAGTGTTATGCCTAACCTAGAATGTGCACAATCTCTTCTCTGCTCTTTTCATCACTGCTTCCAACATTATCCCCAGAGTCATTGGATCAAACATGTGAGGAAAACCATCTAGTGATCTTGTATCATTTTCATTAAACCTTTCATGGAAATCAAGTATCTGAATATTTGTTCAGCTCAATGACACTGCATAGTGAAAAATGATTTAACCATTTAAGGGTAGTGGTTCTCAACCTTCCTAATGCTGAGACCCTTTAAAACAGCACCTCATGTTGTTGTAGTAACCTCCCAACCATAAAAATTATTTCATTGCTACTTTATATCTGCAATTTTGCTACTGCTATGAATTGTAATGTAAATATTTGGTATTCAGGATATCTGATATGTGACCTCGTTGCTATGAAGAGACACCATGATCACAGCAACCCTTTCAAAGGAAAACATTTAATTGGGGTAGTTTACATTTTTATAGGTTTAGTCCATTATCATGGTGCAATATGGTGGTGTGCAGGCAGGCATGGTGCTGGAGAATTAGCTTAGACAGACCACTTCCCTTGACTGGCAGGCAACAAGAAGTGGTCTGTCTCACTAAGGGTAGCTTGAGCATATATGAGACCTCAAAACACACCTGCACAGTGACATACTTTCTCCAACAAAGTCACACCCACCCCAACAAAGCCACCACCTCCCAAGAGTGCCATTCTCTATGAGTTTATGGGGGCCAATTACATTCAAGTTACCACAAACCTTCAGGGGCCATGACCCACAGGTTGAGAACCAGTGATTAAAGGTTTTACCATTGCCTTTAGAGTGTAGTAAAGGGATTAACAAGCAAAGGACAGTCTTTCCTCAAAATCTCTACAAAATGGCACAGTCAGAAGCAAACTAAATATCTTCTGTATCAGTTAGGTGTAAATCGGCATGGAAGAAGGGCATTTAGAGTTCTGGACTGCAACTACTTTTCCCTAAAACTTTGCCTTTCAGTAACCTTGCTTTTCCACTAAAAGCCTATAATGTTAAAGAGGCTGAATGATGGCCATTTATATCATTTCAGTATTTATAAATCTGTCCTAGATAGGTGCCAGAGAACAGAGACCAATTCAGTTCACATAATTCAATACGATTCTCTTTACTTCTCAGTTGAATAGAGAAATAGTCACTCGGGGGACTGCAATCTCCGGTTTAAAGCGGGCCATTAATGATTTACAAGGGTGACTTTTTTTCCTGAAGGAAGAGAGCTACAGCTTTGCATGGGTTGTATTCAGGGCTGGCTTTTAGAGCATTGATATGAGAAGTTGTAAAATATTGTTCTTACACAGAACAGGCTTTGACCTCTCTTGGGCATCCTGGCCTCTTTGCAGTCTGCTCTTCACTTCCTTATTTAATCGTGTCTTTAACAGCAGCCCCTACCCTTGCTACTCTTCCCCAAGCCCCTCTGGGCTTGAGTCTGAATCTTCAGCTCCACCCCCTTTGGTTACTACGTGTGATTTATGGGATATATACCACAGACAGTCGCAACACTGCCCATTAAGGCCCTGGTCCCTTATTATTCATGTCATAATCTGCCTACCTGGCTTCTCTCACTTCAGGAGGAGTCTAGTAACTGTTTTATACATAGATAAGTAACAAATTAAACCAGGGGCTGATTCATCTCCTTGTCTGGATGTAGACTCTAAACTCTGCTTTGAAACAATACCCAACATCAGCAAAGGCTGAGCAGCCCACCCCAGTACATGTCCCATTCTTCTTCTCTTGTGTATAAACTAGTGTCATTCAATATGTATTTACTGTGTAGAGCTGTGCAAGTGGACGATTACACTAGACTACTACTTCTTCCAGACACTCACTAAACTCCCAACACCTAAGAGATATTGTTGGGCTCCAGTGCTATTCAATAAACTGATGCTGCCCTTAGCTTTCCATATGAATAGGATATATACTTCCCTAATTGGATGGCCCCAGCATGCCTAATAGGAAGAATAGTAGAAAAGAAGGAACTGACCAGGTATGGTAGTACATGTCTTTAATCCCAATACTGGGAAGGCAGGGCCAGGAAGATCAGGAGTCAGTCCAGGTCATCCCCAGCTAAATAACAAGTTCAAAGCCAACCTGAGCTAAAAGAGACCCTTCCAATAAATTAAGTAAATAAGAAGACATGAACAAGCAAATATATTATATAAGAAAAGATACACATATAATTGATGTGGGAGTCCCCTCTGTGTGCTGTGATTTCCATTAATGAATAAAGAAACTGCTTTGGACCTATAGCAAGGCAGAACTTAGGTAGGCAGGGAAAACTAGACTGAATGGTGGGAGGAAGAAGGGCGGAGTCAGAGAGAAAGCAATGGAGCCACCACCAGAGTCAGACATGCCAAAACTTTGCCGGTAAGCCACTGCCATGTGGTGATACACAGATTAATGAAGATGGGTTAAATTAGTATGTAAGAGTTAGCCAATAAAAAGTCAGAGCTAATGGGCCAAGCAGTGATTTAATTAATACAGTTTCTGTGTGGTTATTTCGGTTATGGGCAGCTGGGACAAACAAGCAGGACTTCCTCCTACATATAATGCCCTTCAAGAGAGAAGATCACAGTAGAAAGCTACCAGGAGACTAAGCAGTAAATATAGAAAATTGGAAATGCTCTTGGACCTCATGTTTTTCTGGCATAAGTCCCTGTGAGAAGCTGAGAGAGATGAAGAATGGGAAGACAGACACACCCACTGGTGGAGGAACACTCATGACATAAACATGAACTGAGCAGGCATGTGTTATCTCTTCCCAATGTTGGTCTCAGCTTGGCAGTGCGGCACCGTCCTCCCAGTCACGGCTCCGAGCCAGTTTCACCTCAGTGGCTAACATCTGCAACATCTAGAAAAATGATTTAGAGCACGTGAAGACGAGATTACCTTAATGAAGAGAACTCCCCGTTCAACTTGTCTATGTCACATTCTGAATCCTAGTTCAGTACGGAACCTCTTCACAATGTGGGAGGGGAACAAAGGGGGAGGGGAGGGAGAGGCATCAGGGGAGGGAGGAAAGAGAGTATTTGAGAATTATGAAGAAGCTGGACATTGGTAGCACACGCCTTTAATCCCAGCACTTGGGAGGCAGAGGCAAGTGGATCTCTGTGAATCCAAGGCAAGCCTGGTCTACAAGAGCTGGTTCCAAAGCTACAGAGAAACCCTGGAGGGAGAGAGAGGGGGGAGAGAGAGAATTTTGAAGAGAATTTTGTAAAGATTAAAATTTCCCAAACTACTCCTAGAAGAGCATTCAGAAATATTCACTGAGATTGAAATCCCAACCTCCCTCTCCTTCCTCTTTCTTCCTCTCTCTCTTCTTTCTCTCCCCGTTTCCCATTGCCCTTTACCCATCTGAAGCTGGCTCACGTATCCCCAACAGACCGCAAAGCATGAGTGCCTGGGCGAGCATCTTTCTGCTATATTTCAGCAGTTGGGTTCCAGCGGGTCTTAATGCTCTTACCATAAGCCCCCCATTAATTATGCAACTTTACCTTTGAACCGTCTTTGGCTTTCTCTGTGTGTGTTTTTAGGTCTAGTCTCTTTCATTTTATTTCATTTGTTTTGAACTTGATAAGCCATGTGTAACACACACTTAAAAACTGTAGATCTAGCCGGGTGTAGATCTAGCTGAGGAGTGAGACAATGGCTCAGTTCTGTGCAGGAGGGGACTTAACAAAACCCCTTAGCACAGCAGTTCTCAACCTGTGGGTCACAACCTCTTTGGGGGTCGAATGACACTTCCACGGGGTCACCTAAGACCGTCAGAAAACACAGATATTTACATTAAGATTCACAAGAGTAGCAAAATTACTACGAAGTAGCAACAAAATAATTTTACGGTTGGGGGTCACCACAACATGAGGAACTGAATTAAAGGGCGGCAGCACTAGGCGGAGAGCCACAGGGCTAAAACAAATGCCAGTGCCTTCCTCACACAGCTGACTACAAAGTTCTCAGGCCTCAGGTTCGGGCCAGCATTTGCTCTGTGGAAAGAACGTTCCTAAACACCCTCTCTATGGTAAGCAGCCCTCTCTCGTCTCTTATCAAGGTACTCTCTCGGGTTTTGTCTCCACATTTATCAAAATGTATAATTGCCTACTGTTCGTTTCGACTTTCCCAGTAGAACGGTAGCTTAGTCATGTAGGGATCATGAAGTTTCCAAATTAAAGCCCCATTGCCTAGCACAGGGCCTGGAATGACTTTGACTCACAACCTGCACTGAGTGAAAGGCATGTTGAGCTAAACTTCCGTAAATGGCTTAAGGGTGTCTCATGTTTAGATGCCGCCCTGCCTGTTGTGTGACTTTAGGTAAGTCTTTTGCTCTCTCTTCGCTCAGTTCTCGTCCTTTAAAACAGACGCTCATGAATTTAATAAATTGTTCATCAAATACCTGATGTGAATCAAATAATAACTAAATTAGCCTCCATTCTCTCACACGGAAGCTTATGAAGTTATATAGCGGTCAAATTACCATGGCCGGTGTTCTGGTTATCTGGAGTTATGTAACAAACCACAATTATTTCGATGCTAGTGTTCACAGCTCCCTGGAGTTAGGAATCTGGGGAAGCTCGGCTGGGTAAGCCTGGTGTGGCACCTCTCTTTTAACCACATGTGGTTAGGTCCAGCCAGAAAAGAAGGTCCAGAGCAGCTGAATTTGGTTGAGTTCTCATGCACACGCACGTGCACACGCACACACTGGTAGCAGCAGGCCGTTCACCCTTTGTCCAGCCATAGGCGCTCCACCGTACATGTTCCACCCAGAAGCATTGCCGTCTATGATCTAACACTGTTTTAGATCATACAGTATCGTTCTATTCTACCTATGATCAAAACAGTTTCAAAAGTCAGCCTAGTTTTGAGGCTAAAAAAAAAGAATATAGAAGCCAACTTTTGAACGAAATGTGTCATATAGCATTTTCAGATGTATTTGAAAACCACTGCAGCTCAGGGTCCACACATTATTTAGGTCCCTAATACATGCAGAAAATATGCACTGCTGGACCAGAGCTTGTATAGTTTTATTCTGTTAAGCTATCAGACTTGAGGTTTAAATTTTTATCATCTGAATCAAATCTAAGTGTGGGTGGTATACACTGGGAGCAATTTTGGGGGGCATGGTCCCTTGAGAGTGTGCCCCCTCAGTACAAAGACGAAAGCATTATGACAGGTTCTGTTCCACACACCAACCACTTGACAGGACAGAAGAGGAGGCTTCACAGCCTAACTTTCATCCAAGGAAATGCAAGACACGCGCGGAAGTCACCAGTCCACAGGCGTTTGGAAATCAGCCGCACAGGCATGTGTGGCCAACTCTTCCCCTCCATGTCATTAGCACTGTGTTCAAGGACTGACTCTCTGGGCTCTCCAGTTCTCTTCTTGGTGTCACCCTCTCTGTCATTTTTTGTTGTTGTATACAAAGCAGATTGTTTACAACTGAATATATTTCGGTCTCCTTCCCGCCCGCTTTAGTTCAAGAGAAAGGAGGCATCTTTTCATTCGATTCTGTCTCCGCTCTTTTTAGTTCAAGATTATCCAGTTCTTTGGAAACTTCTCATGAAACTTTTCAATGTGTAAAGAAAAGTGTTGAAGTTTTTAAGGTGAGCCGGGGGGGTCCCTGTGAGATCATAGTTGCACATCCCCCAGAGGTATAGAACTCAGTCCTTGGGGCTTTCTAGAAAACTTCTATTTAAGAAGCCCTTGAGGACTGCCAGACATCTATCTGAAGTCCTCATGTGATCTTCCAGGACAGCTCCGGATGATTTTTTCCGAGAAACGAACACTTGAGAGGTTTGCTAGCTAGTGAAACCGCGTTAAAGAAAGTTTTCTCTTCCAACGGACTTAGCATCTAAGAGTTTGTTCTGAAAACGGAAGTGCATTTTTGGCTCCGCCCTTCACCTTTACCTTAGCATACACAGCTAACAGAAAGCAGGGGACCTCCTCAGTGCTCTGCACGCTGCGTTCTCATTGGGTACGTTCCCTTTGCCACGTCCGTTCCCTTTGCCACGTCCGTTCCCTTTGCCACGTCCGTTCCCTTTGCCTCGTCCGCAGTCTTCGCAGACTGAAGAAACAATCTGCCCAACAAAGGCCTCCCTTCCTACCTTTCTCGATCACGTTTTCCCTCCGCTCCCTGTTTTACAGGATTACAGCAGATTCATCCAGGCCCTGCTAACAGTTTCTTCAAGGCACATACGGTACCTGCCTGCCACCGAGGTGCACTATGACTTGATGTGGGGTTCCATTAGGGCTGCAGCTGCAAAGTACTACAGAGTAACAAAACCGCTTCCATTTTCCTCCTGAGGAGTAGCTGAGCTACCCAAGAGGAAGTATTGTAAAACAACAGGAAGTAATCCAGTCTCCTGCTGTTTCTACAGTCCGGGCTGCACAAGGTGTCTCTGACTTATTGTCCCCTGTTGTGTTGGCTGGCACAGTACTACAACTGGAAGGCTAGGTGGTTTATGGCAGCTGAGGGATAACCTTTTGCTATCTGTGGATTCTGTCGCTTCGACCCTGGGTTTGTCTCTTAGCTTGGGATGTCATACAGTATCTCTATGGGGGGAGGGGGGAGCGACCAAATTCCTACCACATTCAAGAAAACAAAAGCAAAACCACAAACCTGACATCTTGATGAGAGAAGAGCACTGTCCCCAATAAGTCCCAGCTGACCTATTTGCTGTCATCCATTGTTGTACCTCCATTATTTAGTGTAAAATCTCATAAAAGATGCTCCCAAAAAGTGTGAATTAAACGAATAGGTAAATGTTGCTTTGTACTGCTGCCTTAGTTTTGCATTTTATCATACCAATGGATGTTGAAATACAATATTCTCTATTAAGTAATGAATCACCGAAACTAAATTTATAAATGTTTCTGTTCCCCGGTGTCACGGGCCTGCGATCCTAGCTGCTTGGGAGGCTAAAGCGGGAGGATTGCAAATTCCAGGCTAACCTGGCAATTTCGCAGGACCCCGTCTCGAAATAAATGTAGGAAAAAGCTGTAGCTGCAGCACTGTGATGGGCACTGGCCTGGAGCAGGCACGGTTCTGACTCAGCCCCCAGTGCAAAAAGGATGGAAGGAAAATGGATACTTGCAAAGAAAAAAAACTGACACCATAATCCATACTGTCCTGACTTTTCTATTATATATTGGGCCACGGTTTATGCAGTCACTTAATACACACATGTGAGACACACCGTGCCTCAGAGGGCAAACAACTAAAGAAATGAGTAATACTTCCAAAGGAAGGCCTGCCTGGACAGAACACCGAACAACGTTGAGCATGGGCACAGCAGCGAGAAAGCAAACCAGCAAATGGCAGCTGAGAATAGCAGAATACAGCTACCTGGGGAACAGCCCTTAGAATAGAAGATGTCTTAAGCCCCTCTCACTAGAGGCTAGAGGACTCTTGGGCCTTGCCAATGTATGTACATAACCTGGAACAGTTGAAGGACTTGAAGGATGAGCAGGTAGATGAACAGTGTTTGAGGCGGCTAAGAAGGGACTAAGAATGAACAGGGATGACACTATAAAATTAAAGTGCACTCTTCCAGAACAAATCTTTGTTTGTGGAGGGTTCTTTTCTACCCTTGAGACAAGCATTTGGATGGTCTCACCATTCCGAAATTAAACTACACTGGTGAAATGTTCTCGTGTGGAGAGGGGCTTGACAGGCGGGCTGACCACCTAAGTCTCAGAACACATGGTGGGCAGAGAGAACTGGCTCCCAAAAGGTGTTCTCTGACCTCAGCAAGCATGTGTGGTAAGTGTATGCTTGCACTCACATATACATCACACTCACACGCGTGCACACACATGCGCATACACACACACTGATAAAAAATTTTAAAGCAAAAATTACATAGAAAATTATCTAAGTAAACTATTACATCCAGTAGCATGAACATGAACTGTTGATTCTGACTCTCTCTTTTACTCTGTGTGTGTGTGTGTGTGTGTGTGTGTGTGTGTGTGTGTGTGTGTGTGTGGTAGAAGTGACATCAGCAGAGTGTCTATTCTACTGCAGTGGAGCCCACATGAGCATGGCAGTGCATACTTGTAATCCTGCGCTGGAGATGGAAAGGTCAGGGCAACCCAAGTTCAAGCCCAGCTTAGACCCCAGAGATCGATGGAGTCATCGGAAGGTGCCTTTGTGACTCAAGGACCCACATCATTTACTTCAGCCTCTGATCAAAACAGCACCTCCATCAAGTCCTCTGGTTTTCCACCCCGCTGCACAGCAATCCATTACGGCAGGGGGATCTATCAGACTAGCCATCTATGCAACCGCGAGTTCCTGAAGTCAATCCATTCATTTGCCCTGATGAAAAATAGCGTCCAACAATGGCTTAAGGAAAAACTTCCAGTGTCCTCATGCAAGTTGGCACCGTGGCATTGCAAAAGCCAGAGGGGCAGTGTAGCGTTTCTGCTTTACCACACTACAAATCTTTCCCAGTGAACAAGGGAAGAAAAAAATAGCAAGTCTTTTGTTTGCATCTAAATGAAGGCCTTTTCCATCCCCTCTCCTGCCCCCTTTCTCCACAGAATGTAAAGGCACCAACAGTGAATCACTTAGTAGTCCTGGGTGCAAGCAACACATAGGGTTTCCCCAAATTCTGAAACCACGGAGATAGTTATTTTCCTGGCCAACACAGGCTGGCAAGGGATTCACCATACCTTCTTCTATAGCAGCAAACTGTAGAACCGAGGCACAGAGGAGGAAACAGTAAATGCATGAGGCACAAGGCTGGTGCGCTAGGCCAGCGCTCTCCCCACCGAACAGCACCCACAGCACCAACAAAGAAATACTGCACTTCCATCTGTCTGTCACCAGAAGCTTAGAGGAATCAAGCTTTCTCTTTCAGTATTTTGAAGCTTGAAATGATTTAAAGCATCTTTAGAGTGGAAAGAAGGCTCAGTTGTTAAGAATACATACTGCTTTTTCAGAGAACCTGAGTTCAGTTTGGTTCCCAGTGCCCACATCATATTGGGTGACTCACAACTACCCTTAATTCCAGCTTCAGGGGCTTGTTCTGACCTACACAGGCACTTGCACTCAAGTATACGTATAAGCACACGCGCACACACACACACACACACACACACACACACACACCCCTAATCAAATATTTTTAAAATCTTTCCAAAAGTCATTTTAAATTGTATATCTCGGGAAGTTTCCTGTCGATCATAACACTTAGACAATAAATTTCTGTGTAATAAAAAAGACTTTGGTTTCAAATCATCAATGAACTATTACGCAGAATCACCGTGAAGTGGTAAGGAGCGGGTAGCAAAGGAATGCTCATATGTTTCTGTCACTACCGCAAACTGACAAAATTACTCTTGAAGGTAGTTTGCTAACCAGTATTATGATCCATAAAAAAGTGTTTGTGCTGTTGGGCCCAGACCTTGCAAGTTGGGTAATCAATTTGAAGTAAACAGCTTTACAACGTATAGAAAGTGATGTTTTCTGCAATGTTATTTATAGTTGCATGAATTGGGAATCATTCCAATGCCCCAAAATTGAGGGAATAATTATATAATTTGAGGTCCAGCTAGCAATATGGTAACAGTTAAGTAAACAGTTGCACCGTTAAGGCGAAAAAGCAAAGGTATATGTTTCCCTCTTGGTGTATTCCAAAGTGATTGTGATATAGCGGCATCATTAAGAAACGTTCTCCAGCCCTGAAGCTCTGCCATGCACTGGGAAGTCACGATGCCTTTCACTGTTGAGAGGCGGCCCCCAGGGAGGGAACTGTATTTAAAAGTCTCAGCATTAGAAAGGTGGAGAAGCACTGATTTAGACCACCCAACAAAAACTTGGGGACATAATGAAGATGACAATCACTTCTATGAGTTCTGAGGCCAGAGGGACCACAGCAAACAGGGATGCCACTGGACTGTAACCCTGAGTCAAGTCCAGAGAGTAGATTACAAAAATAAACTGAGGAGCCCTTTCTTTAGGATCAGAACGCCTTAATGATCATTCTTCCCTTTGAGTCGCACTTCAGAACATAGAATAGTCTTGCACCCTGCTATCTAATCTGAACTTTACCTCTAAAAAGCAAAAACAATATTAAACACCAGGCTTGGGGGAAATGAAAGTGCAAATGAGACATCATGCGTAGAAAACATCACACTCAAAGTCTACGATAGAAACGCCCTCAGAGTCTGCAGCTGCCAGGAGGCAGGTCTCACTGCAGTATCTTCATGGAGCTGGATCCACCTAGTCGGTCACCCTTGTCGCCTTTTATCATCTTGTTCCTTTGAAGGAAACTTGCTGTCAGTTGGTGTGTCCCCACCCTCAAGGTGCTCACACCCAGCCCCGCTACCATCCCTCAGCCAACAACAGAATACACGGCTGACGTGTTTTCCAGGCTGGTTCTCTGCTCCAAGACCCTTTCCGTCTTCTCTGGTTTCCCCTCTGCAAAGAAGAAGGAGGCTGAGCCGCCCATGCCAAGATGTCTATCCCACTCAGCTGCTCCCTGCACCTGCCACCAGACCCCACTCACTGACAGAGAAGAAACAGAGACTGCCCATCCCTGTGCGTGGCATGCAGCTCACAGTCTCCACTGTAGCTGCTATACGCCTGCAGGCTCAGACATAGCCCTGTTCCCAGGTTTTATTAAAAAAAAAATTTAAAACACACACACAGAAAGAAAGAGCGCTAGAATGCAGAAGGACACCATCACTCACCAAGGTCACCCAGCTACTTAAGGACAAACCTAAGTCTAACCCCAAGAGTGCAACCCCCAAAATGTTCAATTACATATTTCAGATGGTTCTTGGGTGATCCCTCCCAGACCCTGCATCCTTCAGTCTTCGCTTTTACTGAAAGCTGGGTAGTCAAAGGAGCATTGTGAAGGACAGATGCTCAGGGCTTAAGGAGCTTTTGCTTCCAGTGAAACCAAGGAGTGGCACAGTCACCTTATCTTAACAGTTGCCTAAAGTTCCTCTCAAAGACAAACTTGACTTCAGGGCTCTGACTAGCGTATGAAGACAGGCGTCTCCCTGAACATCTACTATGGGAAGCATCTGAGTCAGATTATAGCCGAGCACGTGCCAGGCTATTTTTGGAAGAGGCTGTATATAGGACATAGCTTTCTGGTTATGTCACAGCCTTGCAGGTGGGCCCTCTCTTCACATTCTGGATAAAAATAGATGCATACCTTAGTGATACAGAGACAAATACATGGAGTTTCTGCCCTTGAAGTGTTCCAAGACTAGTTACAGGGTCACAAAAAGTAGGAATAAGGTATATGAATGAAAAAAATCATAATTGGGGCTGATGAGTTGCAGAGAGCAGAGACTTAAGGCACCTCGTTTACAGTGGACTTAACTGTACAAGAATCTAACCAAAGGTCAGTGAGGTCAATCATGCGCCAAAGCAGGCATGGTCTCCGTGCCAGGGATCCTCCATCCTTGTGAAGAAACCACAGGTGGTCCAATGCGGGCATGAATGCAGAGCTGCGCTGAGCCGAGTGCTCTGAACCACACAAGTACTGCTTGTGGAAGACTTGACTTGAACAAGAGCTGGGATGAGTGGATGCAGAATAAGGTACCATGCCATTAGGCAACTCGCCCTCTCTCCATAGCTATTCGTGGTAACAAGAAAGGCCCAGAATTGTGAGGGGGGGAAAAAAGACAATGTCAACTCATACTTGCTTCATTTAAAACAAATCAGCAATTTTTTTGGTTCGTGAAAATGTTTGTTTTCAGTTATGTAAAATGTATTTTTAAAACTTCAATTCCTTTTCTAAAGGTTTATAGCCAATATTTGCTATCAATGGCTTGAGAAATCGTCCTGTACTCTATGGCCCCCTTTAAATGGACCCCAACAGTCATAGCAGCATCTGTGTCCATATGAAATAATTCCTACCCCCTTTCCATGACCAAGACCAAGTTCATGTCATATATGTAGAAATGCCTTAGCCTGTAGTTTGGAAGCCAACTGTTTAGGTAAACTTTGTGGCTCTGTAATTCTGATCATTTCCCAACTTTCAGTAAGAATGGTTTTGACCTTTCTCTCTGATGGAAGCAATGCGAGGATGGCCTCTCCTGCCTGATGTTGTACTCCCCCCCAAAAAAAATCATCTCTGGGGATGTAACGTTAGTGGTGAAATCCTGCCTGCATTGCCAGTGATTCAGTGAGATTCTAAACATGTGTCCCCTGCAGCTGATTAGGAAGTCCCTTTAATGTGTGCTCTGAGCTTCCGGACCCTCTCCCCCTCAGCTGTTCTGAATCTTGACGCCATCAACCTTGATCTTTCTATGGTTCAATCTCTGTGAGTTTTGTTCTCCCCACTCAACAATTACCCCAGAGCTCCAGGCCAGTGACCCCCCAGCACTGGAATTTCAGGAGGCAGCTAGCTGACTTTGCATGTCCAATCGCTTCTGCAAACAAAACTGAGTTAAGATCCAGATGATCTTCATGCCCTGCCCTGAGCCAGTCACTGCAGATGGGGCAGGAGGTCAAGTGTCGCCATCCATGTATCTGAGAGTAGAGAGGCAAGGAAAGTCATAAAGAGAAACAACGGAAGAGGAAACACAGGTGCCCATAGACCAAAGCAACATCCTAAGTGTACTCTGGACTTAATTTTTTTTTGAAAATTTGAGAAACAAATTTATCCATTTTTGGATATAACTGAAAATTCCTGGTTTGCACTCTTTTTGGTCTTAATCGGCTCCTAGCACTGAAAAGTCTGTCATTGGTTTGGTTTCTGGCTCAGCTAGATTCAGGAGCTGAAATCATGACTAATTCTGTCCTCTTCTCTCTCTTCCCTTCCTTTCTTCAGTCTTGGCTTCATTCTCAAGCAGGCTTTCTCCACAAGGAAGCCTGGAAGAATCTCGAGAAATCCTGATGTAGATGGCTGTGCTGCTTAGTTTACGCCAGCCTCCACAAGCTAGAGTCATCCAAGATGAAGGAAACTTGACGGAGAAAATGCCTCCGCAAGATCAGACTGCAGGCAGGCTGCTGAGTAAGTCATGAGGAGCCCGTCAGTAAGCGGCACTCCTCCACGGCCTCTGCGTCGGCTCCCACCTCCTGCCTTGCTTAAGTTTCTGTGCTGACTCTCCCCGATGAAGAGCCGTGATGTGGAAGAGCAAGCCAAATAAGCCCTTCCCTCCACTACTTGCTTTGGTCCCCGGTGTTTCATCACAGCAACAGTGACCCTTACTGGGACAGCAATCCTAACTACTGAAAAGGCAGCACACTTCTCCTCCCCCCATATCAGCCTCAGACTAGCCCACCTGGAGCTCCATGTCCACTCAGCATTGATCACCCTAACTAGAACATGAGGCTACACGGACAGGAAGGGGGGGGGAGTTTAAATCACCAGTCCCACAAAGCATGAGAGACAGTTCACTGAGGCAGATGTCAGATGTGAACCAAATCCCAGAGCGTTAAGAGGGCAAATATCTTAGCCGTGGGCCTCCAGTCTCTGCTCTGACACTTAAAGGTAACACACCATAGTGGTGACACTCGTCATTTCGGCCACTGATGCTTGCCTTTCTCCCTCTTTCCTGGCTCACCACATTCCTGGAAAATTCGCATGGTTACTCTTGCTTTAATACAATCTGAAGACTCAAATTTTCCTTTTCGTCTAAGGAATAGTCTCTATTCCAGTGTATATAATGGGAAGAAAGAAAATTAAAAAAAAAAAAAACAGCGGTATGGTTAATTTTAGCTGTCAATTTGATACAACCTAGAGATACCTGGGAAGAAAGTCTTAATGATGGCATGTCTGCAAGGATTTCCTTGATTGTTAATTGATGTGGGAAGTCACAGCCTACCATGGGTGGCATCATTCCCCAGGTCTAGGATCCTAGACTGTAACACAAGAAAAAGCAGGCTGAGTAGAAGCAGTAAGTGAACAGGCAGTGTAAACACATTCATCTCTCAGTGCTCTTAGCATGGGTGTGATGTGGCTGGCTATTGGAATCCTTGCCTGGACTTCCCTAAAATAACGGGCAGTACCCTGAAATTGTAAGCCCAATACACTTTTCCTCCCCTCGGCTGCTTTCTGTCACAGCAAGAGAAATGAAAGAACAAGCGGTAACTCCGAGGGAAAGAACATCATCTTAGAGTGGGAAGAAATGAAGCCCATCATTGGGGTGTGGCAGAGTGAGAATGTCCCCCCATAGGCTCAGCTATGCATTTGTTCACCACTTTGTGGTGTTAGTTGGGGAGGTATTTTGGGGGATAGAGATTGACCTTGATTGAGGAAGTATATCACTTGGGGTGGGCTTGATAGTTTAAAGCCTTGAGTCACTTCGAGTTCACTCTCTGCTTCTTCACGCTTGTGCTCACAGATGTGAGCTCCCAGCTTTCCGTTCCTGCTGCCATGCTTGCCGCTTGCTGCTGGGCCTCTCCACCATGATGGACTCTCATCCCTCAGAACCACATGTCAAACAAACTCTTCCTGCTGTAAGTTGCTTTTGCTCATGGTGTTTTATCACAGCAGCAGAAAAATAGCTAATATGGAGAGTGCAGATATTTATACAGGATAGAAGGCTGTGCAAGCAAAAGACAGAAAGAGGCAAGCCAGGCATAGCACACTTCTCAGGGCACAGTCCTGGGTGTGGTCATTACAGCTCAGGAGCAGAAAGGGGGGGAGTCCAATGCGCCCTTTCACGGCACTTGCTGCCAGACCTATGCTAAGTTACCTTACATCTGTGAACATGCTCAGTTCTCACATTAGCCCTACCTGCAACTAGCGTGCTGTCAGCAAGTTGGAGAGACAGTCATCCACATGATCTGGACCCGAAGTCCAGCAGCAGAGCCTAAGAACCAATGTATGTAACATCTTCCGCCTTAACGTGAATCCTAGCCACTGTGTTAGGCAGGATCCAGTGATATCTGTAAAGCATCAAGCCGTAGATGAGCAGGCTAGCAAGAGGCAGAGCAGAGGCATTGCAATGAGTGTGTGGATGGAAAGAATGAAAACAGGGTGTGAAGAGGGGGAGAATCTGGTGGAAGAACCCTAGTCGAGGGAAGCAAGGCTGAGGAGCTAGCTCATAAGAGAGGATGTAGCAGAGAAGAGAGCAACATGGCCCTGCTCTGCAGAGTCCAGAAGCGAGGTCAGGGGATGGAGGAGGAAGAATGGCAAGACGGAGTGAAGCAAGCATCTAAGAAGCACAGAGTCCTAAGGGGAGGTGCTACAGTTTGAATGTGAACCCCAAATTCATATATTGACACTTAATCGCCAGCACCCCCAGATACCTGCAAATGTCTGCAAAATATGACTGAAGAGCCAAAGGGATGTTTAGGTACATCCTGCTTCTCCTCCAGAGAGGTGGAAATGGTTCCCTACAAGGAATCTCTGAAGGAAGGCCAAACACGAGTTTAGCCCCTGGTTTGTCCCAGGGCTCCCAAGTTTACCTGATGTTATTAATTACTTTAAGCAACCCCTTCCCAACCTAGTGTTTGCTAGAATCTGTGTCTGAAGAGCCTCAGTCAGTAGAGCTACATGGAGCCCAGAATGGGGTACAGAATCCATCATTTTCTGTACACATCCCTGGCCACAGCCACCTTTTGGTGTGATGGTTTTGAGAGGCACTGATGCTTGAAGAGATAGCTGTTTTGCTCCAATATTCTTCATTTCCTTCTTACCCAGACTTCTGCTGACTTCTAGGTCTACCAGCTTCTGCCCACCACATGCTCTGACCTAATACCCTTGCTGTTGTTCAGAATGGGGTCACTAGACTTCCCCCGTCAGGACTGGGTCTTCCTCCCATTCTCTCCTGCATCCCACCTTGGCTTGTGGGTATAGTACCCATCCTATTCTCCCACTAGGTTCCAAAGGTGCTGAAAATGAGAACTACACCTTCAGATAACCCCAGGGTCATAAAGTATTTAGTGCTTGCTTAAGATACCTCACCTCTTCAGAAATATTAGCCCCCACTTCCCTTTCTCCTTTTCATATCTCTTGTGTCTCATCTGTTTACTAAAATAGATAAAATAGATGAAAAACTGAAGTAAAAACATTTGGGGGTCTTATTTATGACGCTTGATGATTTCCATGAAATAAACTTAGAAAAAATGTCTTGGTGGCATTTAGGACTTCCCATATGAAATGAGATGTTTGATTTTTCTCTAAGTTGCTCATAAATTACATGGCTAAGGTTGACTGTTGAACTGTGAGTCATTCTGGGACTACACGGGCATTTAGCTGAGCTGAGGACGTACCTAAAAGTCATCAGAATACTAAAATTGGGCAAACTAACCGGGTAGTTTCTGCTTTCCTTTTAACACAGTTCTGTTTAAACAGAAGGAAACAGAATTTCAACTATCTTCTGGTACAGTTTTCATATTTCTCCAAACTGCTTCAAACCTCTACTCAATTCATAATTACCACAGAGATTAATATTTTATAGTAAAATTTCTAGTTCATATTAAATTTACTTATACAATATGCAAATCTAAATGTTACACTATAAGTATAATACCTGTATTTAATATAATCGCTATTTATATAACCTCTATCATTAGAACATTTTTATATGACTAATTTTGTAGCAGGTTAACTCCATATTCCAATTATTACTAACAGTCCCAAGTGCTAGACAAGAAGTGACTTTGCTTGCCAGGGGTCAACATTTTGAGTCACTCTTGAGTTCCATCTTGATATAGAGTCCTGGCTTGGTACTGTGTTCCCCTCTGAAATGTCCGCTTGATGAGGTAGTGATCACGTGCCCAGGTGTTAGACTCACAAACAGCCCTTAAACAACTGGATACAATTTCAACAAAACTCAGGAAGTCTACATAAAGGAGGTCTTGTCCAGGGGGCACTTCGGAGACTCTGTCTATAAGATAGCATTGCAATACAAATGCAAAAGAGCCACATTATGGTGGTGACAACATGGTGGCAAGCTTAAGGACATAAGCTCTCATATCCAGATATTTGGTAATATAAAACAAGACATCTGGGTAACAATTAAATGGTTTTTTTGTTGTTGTTGTTACCAAGATGCTTTGCTTTTTATAAGTCTGTATAGTCCAAGGCACAATCAGCTCTTCCCTTGCGACGACTCCTTGCCTGAGGTAATAGGGGTCATGGAATGTGAGACACGAGCTGTCTCCTGTGCTGTTGGCTCGGGCCTGGTATGAATGCATAGCCTGTAAATTTCTTCTGAATGCCCTGCATTCCGATCTCACAAGTGGGGACTTTAAATAGCAGCTTATCATTCCTTAATGCTTTTACACCAAAAATAAAAAAAGAGTACATAAGGAAAATCAGAAATCAAGCTGTTCCAGCCCATCACGCAGCTGTGTATGTGGTAAATGGGACGCCCAGTGACCTCTTAGAACTGCCATTATCCAGCTATTCAAGACAGCTGGTACATTTAAAAGATGAGCTCTTTTGAGTTGGTTAAACAAAGATTCACTTGGAAGAGCTCTAATGCTTTTCTGTTACATAACGTCAGATATGAAAAGCTTCCATGCCTGTGCCCTATGGTGTGATGTAAAAATAGCATCTCTGACTGCAACTTGATGGGGCAAGGGTACCAAAGATGAAAGTGGATAACAAGGAGCAATAATGCGTGACTATGCGGTTTTAAGGACGATGGAGAGAAGGAAGCCCTGGGAACTCCTTCCAGCTACCAATCAGGCTCCTTTCATTCATTTTAATTATAAATAAAGAGAGAAGAAAAGAGGGGAAAGACTGGCGAATGTCTTACCTCGATTAATTCCAGCAGAATGCAGGAATGTGTGTGTCAGACTCAACCGTCGTTAAACCTGGTGTGTAATTATAGCACCATGTCTTGCAGGATCTTGAAGCAATCATTTCCATTTTTCATTCCTGTGTGGTGACTAAAAATTACCATTTCAAATTTCAGTGAGGAATCCGCATCAGTTTTGGATATGGAAGAGTTCCGCCAAACCCGAAGGCACAAACAGAGCGGCATTCAGGTGAAGATGTCTGTGGTCCGTGGCTCCGGGACGCCGCTTGCCTGCTTGCTTAGAAGGATGCACAGGTGGCCGTTAGAGAGCACCGGATACCCTTTCCAATTCAACAAGTACAACAATCGTGTCCAACAGTGCTCAGGGCTGGGCATGCTGCAACACAGGGCAACACAGTTCACACACCCCTTCCAGGTAGTCTTGTCTGCAGAGTTTGCTGCCAGCCTCTGTGCCTAGAGGAGTACCTGCCACATAGTAGGGCCTCGCTAAGTGATTTGAATGGATGACTAAGTTCGATCTTTCTTAACAACACTTCTCCTTATAAGAGAGAGATCTAGTGATGTTTTTTCTAAGTGGTTATATGGTCAAACTGTCTTCTGACTATTTGTGCTTATAGCCACAGACTGGTGCTGCTCCCTGCCTTGGCCAGCGATGTTTCTTATTGCAGTGGGTAGAGGTTAATACAAAGAGCCGTTGTAGTTCAAACTCCTGCCAACAAATGGCTGTGAGTGCAGAGCAATAGGTAGAACATCTACAATAGTCCCCGCCAACCCTCAACCTCCAGCTCAAGGCTCAGAGAACTTCTCGGAAAAGAGGGAAGAAAAAAAGCCAGAGGATAGGGCATACTGTTGTGAAATGCCCTTCTCTGGACATGGCCGGGCTGTTGCACCCTTGAACTCATAGAGCTGTGGTTCCTTGCACAAGACCTATACAAGATCAAGCCGGTTCAAAATTCTAGCCTGGAACCGCATGGTGATGGTGCTTGTTTTTAATCCCAGCACTCTGGAAGCCAAGGCAGGCAGTTCTCTGAGTCTGAGGACAATCTAGTCCAGAGAACAAGTTCCAGAATAGCCAGGGCCATTACACAGAGAAGCCTTGTCTGGGGGAGAGAATTCTAGCATGAGACCGGGAGGAGGTCGTGAGGGCCTCGGCCTAGCCGAGTGACGATTGGCAGGCGATGCCTACTGTGGGAAGGAGAGTCACTTTTCTCTGGGGGTGTGGTTGCCAAAGGTTTCCCATGCCCCAGTGGATGACCCCACAACCATGTGCATATGGACATTAGTAACTGGATTCAGTGGGTTAGAAAGCTATATATTTAATGAATTAATTAACTTTTAAAGGCCATGAAGTTTGGAGGAAAATGTCATGGGGCAGTCCTGCAGAGTTGGAATGGGAAGTTATGGGTAGATATGATCCAGATACATTGGATACATGTAAGAAATTTCTCAAAACTAAAGAAGAGATGGTGAGACATCAAAGAAGCAATAAGAATGATCCAGGCATTGTCCAAGGCCATGAAGAGCAGAACGCTAGAGGGAAAAAGAGCCACAGCCAACCCTAATTAAAATACAAGTCAGAGATGCTCACCCGTCATAGGAGCCATACCCGAACGGCACCTTAATTTGGGAGATGGCAAGGAACTAGTGAGGTTTCACCCAAAGGTGTGAGTGGCCATTGTTTTCGGCTGCTTGAATCTCCAAGCTTCTGGTTTCCAACAGAGGTCATAACTGAAGTGCTAATTACAGTAAAAGATGCTGTCCTGTCGATACCAGAGAGCCACAAGGGAACCCTTGTTCTCAGAAGACTCCAGTCCAGATTTCCCAGGGCCTGAGCAATCAGACTTTGGGTGGCCATCAGCTCGAGCCAGAGCCCCAGCCTCTCCAAGTAGAGTTTATCTTCTGCCATGGTCCTTCTCTCAGTGACAGGCGGGTCTGATAGGAACCCCCATCCATTATGTTCTTTCCACATGTGTCAATTCTTAGACTTGTAGCTGTGTTTGTTAGAAGAGAATTAAAGCTGTGGTATTAGAGAATTTATAAAACACGAGTAGACTTTTAAAGTGTTACCGGAATCACCTGAAATGTGTGCATGTCCCTTACAACACTCTGATTCAGTCCCCTGGGTTTAACATAGTAGGAGGTGCTAAAATACCAACAAAATGTGCTTTTTTCCCCCTCTGTGATGAGGAAAAAAGCTTCTCCTGAGATCTGTTTAAACTCTCGCTGTGTGCAACTGCTGATGGATTCCATTAAAGGGGCCCATTTGATGCCAGCAGAATTCCAAACAGCTCTAGAGAAGGAACTGTTTCAGGTGTCCAGATCCATCAGAAGGGAAGGCAGACAAGAGAAACGCTGTGAGACAGTCACTTTCCTCCTCCCAGGATGCATTTCAGAAGCAGCACTTCTGTTGAATGCTTAGTACACCAGTGTCCAACACCACATTGTCTGTTGCATAGTTATGTTATCGGTGTCCAACATCATGTGGTCTACCGGATGCTTAGCGTGCCAGTGTCCAATGACGTGTTGCCTGTTGGATACTTAGATGCACATTGCCCAAAGCCATGCTGTCTGTTGACTGTTTTGGATGCCTAATGCCCAGTCCTGTGTTGGCTGTAGAACCACAGATATGTGTTCTTCCACTGAGCGTAAGCAAGAAGTCCCCCTTTGCCTGATTCTGCAGCCACTGTTTGGACAGCTCTCCACCTCAGCAGCCCCACCCCTGGCACAATACTAAGTCAGACACCTATGCAAGGCTTGTATTCTCCAGGGTGGGTTCAACAAAAATAAAATGAATCATACTACTTCTTGAAGAAAATTTGGGTTTTTTAAAATTTCTTTTGTTTGTTTGTTTGTTTTTTGGTTTGCTTATTTGTTTTCTTGCTTTTCTTGAAGGTTGATGAGCTTAGAGCCACTAGAAAAATGGATTCCGTAGCATCTGGAACAGTGGAGGATGGTTTGACGCTCTCTTACGGCTGTTTTTATTTTTCACTACTAGATATACTATGCCATCGGCAACCAACAGCCATGGTGGATGTTCCAACAGTCATAGTGGATCCTGGCCCAGCCATCTCGCTCAAAAAAAATGGAAAACTTAAGCTCATACAAAATTGTACACACCTCTTTTCATAGTTACCAAAACAGACAATTTAGATATTGTTCAGTGGGCAAGACAGATGTCCAGTGTCTAGAATACTACTTAGTAATGAAGAAAAGGAGGGGACAAATCACTGATATCCTGTGGCTGTATCTCAAAAGTATCATATTGGGATGAGAAAGGATGAGTCAGGATGAGAAAGCAGCATCCTGTGTGATTCCGTTTCTATGACATTCTACAGGAGAGATGAGTGACCCCAGAACCATGGAATAGCCACATATCCCGACTATGATGGTGACCACACAAACCTACGCAAGTGGTAAAATTCCTAGGATGTCCTCATGGTTTCCTTGTCCATTCTTGAGGAACAGCCTCACCTGGGGTGATGGCTGCTCTGACTTCCACGGATTCCCACAGTCTCTCTTCCGCCGCATCTTTCTTTGTTTAGCTTTTTATGCCAGATGCCAATGATACTGTTTATTCATAGAAATGACGGGCTGGCTGGAAAGTAGCTAACATTTGAAAGGCTGATAGCAGAGCTTTTCCAGGACTCCCCCTCAGTTCTACTTGCAGTAGCCCAGAGAAGGAGCATGAGTGGTGGGATCAGTCTATGAGCCTTCTGTCGACTCCTGGAGCCAAGCTCTGGGCCAGCACCGTCTACTCCAAGCAGAGAGGAACCCAGCGATTCACACCCCAGCCTGTGAGACCCTTGACATCATTAAGCAGGTGTATTTGTTTACCCTTCCAAAATAAATGTGCTTCCCAGGAAAAAGACACCACCAACACCTTATTAAAGGAAGTACTTAGGAAATTCCTAGGAAACAGCACGTTGAATGCGGTATTTGTGGAAAGTTGCAAAAGAAAAAAAAATTAAAAAAAAGAAAGACAGAAAGAAAGGAAGGGAGGAAGAGGGGAGGGAGGAAGGAAGGAAGGAAGGAAGGAAGGAAGGAAGGAAGGAAGGAAAGTTTCTAGACAAGGAAAAGATAAATAGCTAGACAAGGAAAGGAGCCAAGAAAGGGCGACTTCAGAAATCAGCAACAGAAGTCAGAACAAACATCATCTCGGATGAGGTCATTTCCAAGGAGGGACAAGGCAGCCATGGAGACACAATTCCATTCCCATAGCAGAAAGCACCGCATCAGCATCACCAGCATTAAAATGAACCCAATCTTTGCCGCTCACTCAGCTGTTTGGTCCCATAATTTAAATTTTACTAACTCTGAATTCCTGGAGAAAGGACCATCTTATATCATGTAGCTTTTATTCCTACCCTCCCGAGGCTTGATTTGATACTTTTTAAATGTGGGACAGGGAAATGAGTGAATGCGGCAGTTTGGTTCATGAGCTCAGACCCTTCCCAGTTCCTCCTTCCCAGTTCTTCCTTCCTGTTCTGTAATAGGAGGCTGCTCATTGTTTCCAGCCACTTAGACCCAAAATAATCACTCAGAAACTATATTATTTGCAATACTGTTTGGCCAATAGCTTAAGTGTATTGCTAGCTAGCTCTCATATCCTAAACTAACCCATCTCCATTAATCTGTGCATCACCACGAGGTCATGCCCTACCAGCAAGATTCCATTGGGCTCCAGTGGAGACGTCTGTCTCCAGCGGCAGCTACATGGCTTCTCTCTAACTCTTCTCTCTATATATCTCTTTCAGCCTGGCTTTACTCTGTTAAGCCATTGGCCAAAAGCAGCTTTATTTATTAACCAATAAAAGCAACACATGTATAGAAGGACTTCCCACACCACGGTTCTGCAGCCCCAAACTCCCCAGTCCATGAATCAAATCCATACCCCTTGTCAGAGCAGATAGGCCACCTCATGCCCTGTGAACACTGCCTTCTGAGGAGCCGATCACAGAAGCAGTGCAATAACAGAGATTTCCCTCTCTGGTTGAGACCACTTTTATTGGAGTACATCATGCTCCTCTTTCTTGACCGGCCCACTCCCTCCCTCCACCTTGTAGATAACCCACCTTGTTTTCCTCAGGCAGCATCTCTCTGAGGCTAGGGAAGAGCAACGCTCAGGGCCCACATTTCTGAATAACAACGCGAATGCCTTCCTAACTCTCTGGCTGGTTAAGGTACTCGGACGAAGGTTTCATTCCCTCTGTTCTGGAGTTAGGGCTCTTTTCTAAACATCATGACCATATGTCATAGCTTTGTTCTTTCTTTTTTTTTTTAAGCAGCAACATTGAAACATCCTACTCTTTATTATACAGATGCACAAATACATGACACATTCCTGTTTCTCTTACACAATTTAGTACAGGAAGCCATTGTCCAGACAGAAAAGCCAGTGAGGAGACAGAATTGCACCTCTATAAAATATTGTCTGGGCACTTTTTACTGTCTCTCTTTACTGAAATTACATTTTCATGCATGCATGAGTACACACATGAGAATTTTTATTCTGTCTAAATGTCTATCCTATGCAGAAGCACGGAAATGCTAAGCAGGCGTTGGGGGGCTGCTGCAGCCACAGTGTTCTTTTCATTAAAACAGAATTTTTTTTTTAGCAGTAGGAGCATGGCAGAACCCGAAGGAGGTCCAGCCCTGGCATAGGAGTGCACACAGCTCTACTGTTCAACACCGAAATGCTATTTATTAGATAAACATTACATTGAAATAGCCCAGGAACATACAAGGCCATTGCAAAAATGAACTTTTTTTTTCTCCGCCACTTATTTCTTTTTATGTTATCTCCTTAAAGAAGGACTTTCATACCAGGGCAACCTTGGGGAAAATGAGACTACAAAAAAAGCATTCATGGTGGTGAGTTTTCTAGACCTCCATTCTATTCTTTGGGATATTTCCTCTTGAACACGAGCTTGCTTTCCCACAGCTATGCCTGGCCTCCTGGCTTGCAGTGACGTGATGTCTGTGTTGGTGACTTCTCAAACTGCCACTGGGAAAACTAGTGCCACAAGTTTAAAATAAAGAGCCAAATTCCAGTCTCTGGTCCTTTCTCTGTATTAAGGACTTTCTGAGTAGCCATTGTTTTTCACTGCTTGGGGAGAAAGGCAAAATAAAGTTAGAACTTAAACCTATATGCTAGATCGGTAGAATGGCACCCAGTCCCTCCTCCTTGTCGGCAGTGGGTATTGGGCAACTTCTGTTTGGAAGACAGTGATACAAATTGCAGATAAATAGAAGCGATGCTTCCTTCCAAGGGCTCCCAGTGTGGTCGGAAAACAGCAATATACGTCCAAATATGTACCAAAAGAAAACAGCAAATAAAAGGAAACAAGAGAAATCACTTCCAGAAGAAGCTGAAGATGATACACCAAAGGCTCTTTAAGGAAGAAAAATTATTTGGGCTAAGTCTCAATGACTGGTTGAAGATGCACGAGGTTACGACGGGCAAATAAAGAAAAGGGCACGTGCAAATGGAATGAGACGCTCCAGTGTACAGCTGCCTGGCCAGGGGCTATATTTAACAACAATGTGATAGATAGATAGATAGATAGATAGATAGATAGATAGATAGATAGATAGATAGATAGATAGATAGATATGCACAACCAGATTTAGATGATTTTTAACGAGGAAGAAATGCTAAATATTGGAAGAGTGGATATGTGTAAATGTTATCCCAATATCCGTGAGACAAATCCTTGAATGGACCATTATCATATTACCATATACAGTTCCTGGATACGTTAGAAAAGGTAAATTTAATTTAAATTTCCAGCAAAGAAACTAGGAAATGAGGTGCACGTCTGGAAAGTGGTGTGCGGCCATGTCCAGTTTGAGCAACATGGGTGGCAGTGACAATCTGCTGTGCTCTTGGACTAGGCTGGGCTTTGTCCTGTCATTGGCTGCCCAGCACCAGCTCTCACCAATCCAAGTCCTAGGTTTGAAGGGGACAGTTGAGTTCACAAGGAGACGACAACAGTGTCAAGAAAATTGGACCCCTATTCCTAGTGACTTGGAGCTCCAGGTTGCAGAGCGCCATAGTCAGTATAAAGCTGTGTGAGGGTCGACCAGCCTGGTCAAGTATGGAATGTCGGTTGGAGAGAGTGAGAAAATTAAGTGTTGAAACTAGCTTAAGTACTAACTTTGAATTGATCTGTTTAGAAATTATGCTATTTCAAATTTGCCATTCCTTTGCCAGTATGAACCTATTTAGTGGACATGGCCGCACACCACTTTCCAGACGTGCACCTCATTTCCTAGTTTCTTTGCTGGAAATTTAAATTAAATTTACCTTTTCTAACGTATCCAGGAACTGTATATGGTAATATGATTCGGAGATTTGCATATTCAAATGTCTGGTTTGGGCAGGGCTATGTGTCTGCTCTAGGGTCATGCTTTCATCACTGCAGATGGGGGCCCATGATCCACTTTAGTTCATAGCTACTAAAACCAGAGCTGCCTTCTCCTCCTCCTCCTCCTCCTCCTCCTCCTCCTTCTCCTCTTCTTCCTCACTTCTTAACTTACTTTTAAGGCCTCCACTTTTCAAACTGAGATGTTGTAACAGTACTTATGCCTATAATTTTCTAATATAGCCAAGCAAGGCAGAAAATAGAAGATAGAAAAGCCCAGTTGCTATAGACAACACAGCTTGTCACCATTTCTTTTGAAAGACCAGGACTAATGGAAAAGGTAAAACCTATTTGTTTCTAAGGCAAAGCTTTCTTCGCTTCCACTTTAAGAGATGATTAATGGGAACGATTTTCTCGTGTGTTCTGCTGATCCTGCTGGACTGCCTTCGCTGAATTCAAGTTGCATTTGGGGCTAAATAGCATTATATCTTCTGGCATCACATGTCCCGCCTCAAATGTAATTACAAGCTTTGAGAGGCTGAATATAAAGAACTCATTTAGAGCAGCCGTTCAGGTTATTTACTGTGGAACATACATACAGTTACTCAGAACTAGAAAATCATTCAGTCACTAATAGGTCTTTTTTTTTTAGAAAAAAAAATGAATAAACCTCTTGAAACAGAGTATTTTTACTTTAATCAGTACCTCCATGTTAAATTTTGCCGTTAGACCCCAGTCGGAAACTTGGATTTGAGTGTAAGCCGTAACAGTGGAGTGGCTCATAGGCTGTGCGTTCATTCACACCGACCTGCTTCTCTGGTGCCCACCAAGCTGCTGTGGCTGCTCACAGCCAGAAATAGGAAGAACTTTGCTTCCTGCCAAGAAAGAATGACAGCTATCAATCTGGAGCTGCCCTCACAGAGAAGAGCCCGGGGCTTGTTCCACCAGTTCAAAGCAGCTGTGATCCCAGGAGGCTTGTCACACGCTGGTGTCTCCTGTGAGCTCTGACCTTGGCGTCTGTCCTATTTCGTGCCTCCATTCGTCAACCCTTTGTCCCATGCTTTTCCTTCAGTTTCCTTTAAACAACAGCAAAAATAAGTTGCAGATTTTTCTATTCCCTACTACATTTTAGGGACTGAAAGGGCTCGTGACAGTGACATAGGCGAATGCCACAGTGGCGAGTCTAGTAGAGCTGTCTGGGATTCTGCCAGGCAGCAAGAAAATGACCGGAAGTAAACACCACGGGGATTTTTATGAAATTGTGTTAGTTTTTATAAGATCTTCCTCAAAACATTAGCAAGCTATCTTCTTCCTTTTCAATCCACCCCGCTTCCACTCTCTGGAATTAAGCAGATTCTCACAGCCTTTATCTCCCTCGTAGCCCTTAGAGCACACTGTTCACTCTTATCAGGATCAAAATTATGAAGAACATATATCTTCAAATACATTATTTCTGTTAGAAACGTGAGACCAGCTAGTCTGACTGATAAATGCAAAGGGATTTCATTGCATAACAAAAGGCATCTGACATTTCTATTATTCTAATAGCCATGTGTGGTTATGTGGCCCTCACCACATGTATAAAATATTGTCCAATAATGATATCCCTGAATGACAGTCACCAGGGTAACCCTAATGCAATGGGATACACAAGAGATTTCATGCATCTGTACATCTTCCCAGTAGGGAAAACTATTTTCAATTCTGACTTCAAGCATAGAACATCTTTTCCTGCCAGACAAGGTCTAATATACCAGCCCCAATGCCTTGACACTAGGAACGCTGCTTTCTTAAGGACAGCACCATCACCAAAGGAGAACATTAACTCCTACCGCAGCAGTTCATAGGAAAAGCAATGGTCAGGGTTCATCTGGGGTGTTAAAGAGCCCAGCTTCCTGTAAACAACCCTGCACTAACAGTCAGTGAATAAAGAAAGACTAAGAAAGATCTGAGGATAATCCGTGATGGTCCTTGGCCGATAACAAAATCTCATAAGCCTGGCGCAATGACTGCAGAGAGACCAGAACCATTTCCTTTGTCAAAGCTTATTGAACAAAAAGAAACTATTGTCAGAAACAACATCAATGGAGAGAAAATAGACACCCAAGTTAATAGTGTCAGGTGCTACTGGAGGGACCAGATCAGACTCGTGGTTTTAAGTTTGCCTGTGAAAGGTATGTGTCAGCTAGTTTTCCATGGCTGTCATGAAAGTCCCAAGATAGTCAACTTGGAGAGAAGAAAAGGTTTTTCCAGTTCATGGTTTTAGAGAGTCCAGTCCACAGTCACTTAGCCCCATTGATTTGGGGTCTATGTTGAGGCAATTCATCACACAGGGGTTCTTGAAGGCAAACCCACTTAACCTATGGTCAGAAAGCAAAGCAGAAAAGAAGAAGAGGTCAGGGTACCAGAAAGGCCTTAGAGAGCACCATACCAATGACCTAAAGACCTCCCTGTGATGCCACTCTGGAAACCAAGCCTTTGGGCCTGTGGGGGTCTCTTCGTCTCCAGGCTATAGTAGAGCAAGAATGCTGATTTCAGCTAAACCCAGCGGAAATGGCTCAGTGAAAGGAGGGTGTTTGCACTGAACCTGTAAGCAAAGAATTCTTAAAGCAACAAAAATTTACTTTCTAGCAATACTGGAGGCTACGTGGCCAAGATCAATGTACTAGAAGACTTGGGTCCTGGAAGCCTGTCTTCATGGCTTGGAGAGGACCAACCTTCTTTCTCTCTGCGTCTCCACATCCTTGGATGTATTCAAACTCCCTCTGCTGTGAAGGGTCACTATCATGTTGGACAGGGGCCACATGAATAACCTCATTTTACCTAAATTGTCCCTTAGTGGAGCTTGTCTCCAAATTCGGGCACACTCTGGAGTACTGGAGAAAGGACACCAGGCTGCCCTGTAGGAATTGGAGCAAGAGGACTAGGGCCTAAATACAAGCTAAGGCTCTTTTGTGATTCGAGTTTGTTCAGTGTATTTTATTCTCAGTAATATTTAATGATATATATATATATATACTATACTAACTTAGTGTGTAGCTGTATGCATTTTTAAGCTTTTAATAAACTACTTTTTAAAAACTTACAAAAAAAAATCACACACTGTAATTAACCAGACCTAAAAAAAAATCACACACTGTAATTAACCAGACCTAAATGAACTTCTTTAAGGTTAAAATAGCCATTTCAGCATTTTTTTAAAATATTTGCCAGTTAGTAATGATTAAATACTCTTACCTAATTGGGTGGCACATAGACATCCAGCCGGTGTTTCCACCCTGCTAATCATTCAAAAATGGCACCTGCTTGTATCACCTTCATTGTCTTAGGAAGTGAGTACCACACCCCAGCCAGGAAGAATGCATCCCCTTAACTACCAAAAGGGGGGCACCTGGAGGCTTGGCCCTGAAGAGCCTCCTCCAAATACTTCCTCGATTCCCCACACAGCAGGCTCAGCACCTGAACTAGCAGGATGCACGCCTGAGGTCATCTACAGGAGTGCACCTGCTCCGCAGAGGTCAGTAGCTGTCCCCTCCTTTCCCAGCGCTGCCTGGCTGCATCCCCTTCCTCACTTTGTCTTTACTTATGCCTATGTCATCCCTACACAGCGCAAGGCAAAAATAAGTGTGAGATGAAAAGGGGGTGGCTTTTTTGGCTTCTTTTTTTTTCTCCCCCAGTTGCTAAAAATAAATAGCCTCAGAAAACCCTGGAAGAGCTTTTATCAAGTACAGTGAGCAAGTAAGCCTTTCTGCCTGCGCAGATCCTAGTGACAGCATCTAATGACAAATGAGTCACTGTCTGGACCCCAGGGAAAACTCTAAGCAGACCCGGAGCCTCCCAGGAGTCAATCCAAAAATGGACCCACAGTTTCTTCTCCAGATCCATTGCAGTCCTCAGCCATCCCTCATTCCTGGCCTTTATCCTACTTGGAAGAAACAGCCCATGAATTGGAAACTGAGTGAGTCTCCACTGTCTATTCTCAAACTATGAGGAGTCAGAAGAGACAATAATAATATGATTATTATGATGATAAATATGATCGGCAGAAAGTAAGGGGATGGAACAGGTGAGGAGACAGGAAAGCCTGTGTTCCTAGCATCTACTTAGCAATTCTGAACACAGCGAGCCAGCGCACTGTTTTCCTGTGCTGTGTCAGACAGACTCACTACCACTCTCAGACAAGAGGGCCTGAAAGAGCAAAGAGCCCTTCACTGCAGGTCATCTGGCCTCTGGTAACAGGCCTGGAACCGTGTGCTCATACACGGCACTGCGTCTATCAGAACCGACATCGTGGCTTTGCTAAGGAATCAGTGACTATTTACGAAATGTTTTCTTTTCCTGACCACAGAATTCTGCCCCACAAAGACAGTCATGTTCCTGGAATCAATGAATGTTATTGCACCTGGCAAAGGGGACTTGGCAGATATGGTGAAGGGATGGGAAGCTGATCTGGAATTATCTAGGTAAATCCAACCTAATCATAAGAATCATAAAAGCAAAGAATCATTCCTAATTAAAGCAGGCTAATAGGAGGTAAAAGAAAAATGGACAGAGTAGTGACATTACTATTTTTGAAAAAGGCCACGGGCTAAATGAATTCTCTTCTCTGAAAGCTTCCAAAACAGAATACAGCCCTCTTGGCAACTTGGTTTTACCCCTAAGGGGCTCCTATATTATCATAAACAATAAATTTGGTGCTTTTATTAAATTTGATATAATTTCTTATGGTAGCAATATAAATCTAGTACAGCTCACTGTTAGATTTCACTGTGATAAGTACTGAGAAAAATTAAACAAAAACATGTATTTTGCCTCATGGTTTCTGAGTCTCAGTTCATGTCACTATCTCCATTGCGTCTGAACCAGTGGGTAGGTGGTTCGTCATGGAGGAAACGTGCTGGAGCAGAGCTGCTTATAAAACAGCCATGAAGCACAAAGACAGGAGTGAACAGGAAAAAAATACCAGCCCCAAGGCCATGATGCCTGGCTCCCTACTTCACCTCCCAAAGTCCCCGCCCCTCACAAAACAGGTGTATCAGCAAAACACACATGAGCTATGTGGTTGAAGGGGAAAAAAAAACTTCATATGGAATAAAAAGACATCCAAAGTTCTGGCCTACAAAAACAGTTTTTAACTTTTTGAAACACATCCTTCTTGCTTGCAAAATTCAAAAACACCGTTAAGCATTGTATTGTATTTTCTTTTTAATGCTGGAACTGAGACTTTGGCTGTATCCTCCCCCTTTATTTGGAACGCAGGGCAGCACTGCTTTCAGATTTTTTTTTTAATGAATACGCATGGTGATTGAAGTGTTGACAAAAAGTAGGACCTGAATTTGGAGAACAAGTGGTTTCCAGTTTGGGGAGGAGCTTGAACTGGTGCAAGATCATCTCCAAAGCAGAAGAGAACGCTTTCAGTGAGCCATGAAAGGGCTTGGGTTCCACTCACCAAGGGCAAGCAGGGGGCAACCGCCCATGATCTTCAGCATGAAAAAACCAGGCTCCTATTGTTCCAAGTAATTGGAGTTACAGGAGAAAAAGTCACTCCTGACTGACTTATTAATTGATGTGGGTAGCTATAAAATGTCTCCCGTTCCTGAGGTGATGAAATCCTCAGAGCGTGAGAGTGGGAACAGGGGCCCTCCCGTGTGCTTCCAACACATAAAACTGGTAAGTGCCAGTCCTGCCAAGCCACCTCATGCTATTCCTCAAAGGCCACCTGTATGTTTGTACAACACACTTCTGCGCTGAGGGCATCTTCTGCACCTGGTGCTTTCTCAAAGAGAACATCAGAAGGTACAGTATTTTTAAGACCATAAATACACACTTTTCCTCATCAAAAGTGGAGTTGTCCTTCACATATTCTTTCCTGTATTGTCAGCCTATTTCCTATAACAATTGTATTTTTTCTATAGCAGATTATGCCAGTGATAAATATCCCAATCTTATAAGATCAAAATTATATTAAAAATTTTAATTGATGGTGTTGTAGTCACCTATAAACTTATAATTACAGATTCATGTATTTTTTTATTCTTCAGGTTATAATTAATTACATTTCCCCTTCCCTTTCCTCCAAACCCTTCCAAATACCCCTCCCCACTCTCCCTCAAATTCATTGCCTTTTTTTTCACTGTTATTGTGTGCATGTATATGCATATACACATATTGCTAAATATGTGTGCATTTTTAAAGTTGTGTGATTATATAATATGATGAAACCGGGTTGCGTTCACTTACAGACCCATAATACATTTCACCACATTTATTTTCCCATTTTTCTATCTCCCCCCGACACACAAAACCTAGGCACTTGGTATGCTAGTCAAGAGCTACATCCTGATTGCTCTGTCTTTCCCATTCCCACCCAATGGCCTTTCTGTTTAGTAGTTACAGCTGCATCTGTCCTGATAGTTGACCGGCAAGTTTCAGGATAGAAAGAACTAGAAGTCACATATTACCACACTGAAAATATCCCTGTAATACTAGAACGTATCTATTCCTACAATATTAAGGAGTCTCCCTCTGGAAGAGAGATTTAATTACATGTATTATCTTAAATAGAAATCCATTAAACTCTGTCTCTGGCAGACAGCCCTACAGCCTTTGCCTAAACATCATGAGTGACCAGGCTTTCTAAGCAGCTTCTTAATAGTAGGACAACTCCTGGATGTAGCAGGTAAAACCCTTCTTGAAATCCAAGGCCAGCTTGCCTCTAATCCTACCCACTGGTCTCGCTGGTCCCTTGTCAGTAACACACAGCAGCCGCCCTACACAGTCTTCTCCATGCTGCTGCTCAAATACTCCAAGACATTTACAACCTTGAAATATGTAGACCTCCTCAAAGAATTTTTGGGTTTTGAGATCATAATGGATGTGTGACTCAGTATGTTCTCTCTCAAAGATGTATTGTATGGACATCTTGTTGTCCCCAGAGAAAATTTACTGATAATTCTAAAAGGCAGCATTTAGAGAACTCTGTGTGTGTGTGTGTGTGTGTGTGTGTGTCTGTCTGTCTGTCTCTCTGTCTGTCTGCTTGCCTGCCTGCCTGCCAGCCTGTCTGTCTGTCTCACTTTCTGTCTGTCTCTTTCTCTCCCTCACTTCCCCATCTTGGTTTCATTTTCTTGGATCTGAATCTCAAGATCCTGAGGCCACTGAGGATATCCAAGGGCAAATAAGTCAGAATCAGTTTCTTCCCTGTGGAGGAAGGACCAGGAGAGACACAGTTATCACTGCCGGGCATCTCAGGTCTAGGATGGGTGAGAAAGCAAAAGGCAGGTTTGTCTGGTTTGCTGTTGCTTTATCTCCACATTGTTATTCACTTATCTTTATACAGCTTTAATAACCTAATCTTGTCTCAACATTTTCTGGAAATTATGAGAGAGTTGTTCATAGACGGATTATAGATCCCTTTCATGGCAAAGGAAAGGATCTGTCTCTTATTAGGATGAGACCTACAAGGCAGTCACTACAGATAGGTATGGTCTTTAGCACCAATCTTAGTCAATTAGAAGTAGCTGCCTGGAGCGCTAGTTAGGAAAAAAATCCAAGGCCTCATCCAGACTCACGAGGAAAGAATGCTTTGATTAGTGTTACTACCATCAGTCATGATTATGACACAGGGCAAGGCAAGTAGGTGAAGGGTGAAGCGAGACTGCACATCAGGAGCTGTGCTGGACCCCTGAAGGATGCGAACTTTCTTTAGGCAAGAGAAATTCTCGGTACTAAGGAAGAAACTATTTCAGGAAATCTACTGTTGATCTTGTAACTTCACACTGTAATTTCCCCAAGCAAATGGCTTCCAACCCTTCCATGTCACCCATCAGGGTAGTTTTCAGATCTTTGGGCCTCCAGGCTGTGCTCCATAAGATGCATTCTGGCTTAAGTCGGCTCTCCCTAAAATGTTACGCTCCCTGGAAAGCGATGGAATAAAAGATGCACAGTCAGCCAAGGCAGTGGTGGCGCACGCCTTTAATCCCAGCACTTGGCAGGCAGAGGCAGGAGGATCTCTGTGAGTTCCTGGTCAGCCTGATCTACACAGTGAATTCCAGGATAGCCAAGGCTATACATAGAGAAGAAACCCTGTCTCGAAACCCCCCCCAAAAAAAAACAGGAAGAAAGAAAATGCATAGTAAGTGTATTTCTAATACTGGAAGCAAAGTAATAAAAAAAATTCAAATCTGTGGGTCCACGTTCAGGTGCTCTGAGTGTGGATCACCAAGAACAAGAGGCATCCAACCTCCAGCAGACGGTATCTGTATGGGCAGACACCCCAGTGCTAGCAAAAAGTGGGTGCAGAAAAGCAAGCAAGTTCTTGTTTGAAAGAAGGTGGATAATCTAATAAATACTTCAGAAATAAAGTATGAATACTTCTGTGAAAAACATTTAAGAAATAAGGCTTATTACAGAGAAATATCTCAGAACGTTTTATGCAAATACATATGAAATTAGATTATACATACATGTAGTATTGATCATATACATATATGTATTTATACCTCTATATTATAACATGTCTATAGTAAATATACAGGCCTAAGATCCAATTATAAATGTTCAACATATTCTTGAACTTTTCTGACCTGAACATCTTTTCAAATGGATTTGGAAAAGGAGCAATCATAGGACAGAGAAAAGTTGAGCGTCATCTCCCTTCCTTCAGAAAATTACCCAGTGTCTTTAGATGCAGATGGCCTCTAGGGACCTGTGTGGCCCCAGGCCTGGCTCTCTTAACTGCACGTTAGCAATACCTGGAGTGTTGCATAGTTTTGTTCTTGTTATTTCTTTATTAATTAGTTCCAAAGCTGGCCAATTAAATCAGTTTTTCTGAGGAAGTGGTAAAACAAACAAATGACTCTTCCCAGCCTCCTCTGAGGAGCTGGACTGAGTCCTGACCAATTTCTAAGGCTCTTCTCTCTATTGCCTTCACTTTCTGAACAGCTGCTCACCCCAGAACACAAGCTGGTGGAATGAAAACTGGCCATGAGCTACGAAAACCAAAGTCTTCCAACTCTGCTTTTACCAGATAACTTCTGTTCCCAGCTGAGTCATGAGGCAATACATTCTCATTTATGCAAATTGTAGAGGACACTTCCAGGCTGGGAAGATGTAAGAGAAGCTGAGAGGAGAATCATATAAGTCAGAAAAAGTCTTCCTTCAGTAACGTCTAGACCACAGCTAAGAAGACTTGGCTCCGAACATGCATGTGTTTTTCCACTATGGAAGAGCATTTGGTACATTCTTAGGTATATGGCAAGTTAAAGTCCATTTGCTTAAGAGGTCATTCTTTCTTTGATGTTGTTAATTATGGTCTTTTGGGGAACATACCAACCTTATCAAAACCCATCTGCATGGTGTCTCTTGGAACCAACCTCCGGTGACTTTACCATGAGTAGGACTTTTGTGCCAATGGTCTTCTCGGCGCTAAGCAATCCCAGTAAGACAGGTTCTGTGTCAATGATTTGAAGGTTGAGTGACAGCCCCGCAGCTGACATATGCCTCCAGTGTAAATGTGTAAATAAATCTTTACTCTCATTTTTCTTCATCTTGACCTTTGTTGTCCATGAATACTTTTTCTTGCTAATTTTTTTTCTGTGTTACAAGCTAGAATTTGCTGTTTTGAGGGTGAGAATTTTCTTCTTAAAAGTCAAAATATCTAACAGAAAAAGTGAAAGTTCCTCAGCTAGGTTTCAGAACTAGCAATGCGTCTTAATCCAGTACTTTCTCTCCTGTGCACATACTGTGTGTAACTCCTGGTGCTGACTTTTGTTAGGAATCAAAATGACTTTATGTGAAATTAGTTTTATAAAACTCTTTAAGAAAGGCAATCCAAGTAAATCTGGTAGATCCAAAGGGGAAGTATGAACAACAGAAAGAGAAGGAAATAAAAGCAGAAAATATAAGAGAAAAAAACAAAAGATGCCAATGAGTGAGTAATTAGTGGAAGTCTGAAGAGTTAAGCAACTAACAAAAATGAAAGAGAAAGACTCAAACATTACTGTATTCTAAGTGAAATACCAAACTAGAGCATAAGAGGAAGCTGAATAAATATTTACTGAAAGAATAACACAGTGTCATTGCCCTGTACAGACTAGATCAAGTCAGAAATAAGAAAGGTAGTGGCATTTATAATCAATCCTTAAAGAGATCTAACATTAATCATACATTTCTTATTTTATATTAATGCAAAATGGTATTGAACACTTGCTTATACATATCAAAGAGAATACATGGAAATATATATATATGGAAAAGTCAACAAACAATAGCTAGTCATTATAACAGATACAAGGGGAGACTACAAAGTATTGTTTGGGAAGGTAGCCAGCCAGGAGGAAATAAATACCCAGAGGAATGAATAAACATTTGAATTCTAGCATGTTCTAGATTCATCTGATTGGAAGTTCCTTTTGTCTGCCTAATGACTCTGCCAGAAGACTTAAGATCTCCATTTGAAATTGTAGAGAGCTGGACATGGTGGTGCATGCCAGTTATTCCAACTCCTCAGAAGGCCTAAGGATCTGGAATTTTCAAAAATGCCGGCGACAACAACTCTACCCCAAAGAGTAGGTACAATGCTCACCTACTCTGTGCAGGGCCCTGTGTTTGATCCCTAGCATCACAGAAAGACATATAAATAATAAGTAGCCAGGCAGTGGTGGCGCTTGGGAGGCAGAGGCAAGCAGATATCCAGGTCTAAGGCCAGCCTGGTCTACACAGTGAATTCCAGGATAGCCAGGGCTACACAGAGAAACCGTGTCTCAAAAAACCAAAAATAAAGAAATCCAAGGCTCAGAAAGTGTTTGTCTCACAAACCTCTTACTAATAAGTAACAGAAATGCATTTCGAACCAGGACCTTGGTTCCCTCAGCCAAGCCCCACTCCAGCCGTACAGCGCTTTCTCCAGAGCGATTTGCTGCTGGGATGTCCTCCCCAACAGAGAACGACACCAATGAATCTCACCGCTCAGGGCGTGCCACAGGGACACACGATCTTGGTGCCACTCCAGGATTACAGAGCCACAGTTGCAAGTTAACACACGTCCTGGGTGACGGACATACACACCAGTATTTGAGAAATACTACCAAGAGAGCAGTTTCCCTAGAACTCAGCGCTGCCTTCTTGGGAAATTTTCAAAAATTTCCCCAAACTGAAAACAGTGGAAGCTATTTCCCATGAATTCTTACCAGCTCCATACCGGACATCATCAGCTATGGTTATGTGCATGGAAACGTTCAGATGGTGTGCTACGACTTAGATGTGTTTTGCTCCCGAGAGATTGGAATATTGGAAGCTTAGCCTTCTTCAGTGGGGCAACGTTCAGAGGTGACAGAGCAGCTGAGGAGTGACGCTTAGTGAGCGGTCATTAAGTCATTGGTGGGTATTTCCTTGGAAGGAATTCATGCTGGCTTCACGGAGCGAGCAATTCCTCTAAGAATTGTTATGAAGAAAGTGTTGTCTGGCTCAACCCCAATGTCTGGCTCAGTCTCACCCCGTTCCCCCTCCCACTCATGCATACTCTTGCCGTGATACCATCAGTTGCTCGGCCCTCACCAGAGCTGCAAAAGCAGGGGCAATGTTCTGGTCTCTCCATCACTGTGAGCTAAATGAATCTCTCTTCTTCACCTATCCCTCAGTCTTGAGCATTTTGCTGTAGTATTGGGAAATGGATAATGACATGATAGAACAGAATGGAAGAAGCCAAAAGAAAGGGTTGTTCTGATTGGACAGGGGGAAGCCAGTTTTTTTTTTTTCAACAGCATCCCTTAAAAAGCTAATTCTCCACCAAGTGGAGAATTCTTCCATCGCCTACCCAAAGACACCAGACATCTGCCACTAGCCTGTTTCTGTGACTAAGACCTCAAACACAGAGGTCCCCGTTCACACAGTTACACAGTGAGGCAGAAAGTATCTTCTGGAGATGTGTTCCGAGTTTCCATCAGGGCTAGAGTCGAAGTAAGAACGAGAAGACTGAGGACCTCTTCCAGGCAGGCCTCCCCCACTCAGCCCCAGGATCGTCTGCTCCTACACAGCTGGAGGCTGTCACTCTCAAGGCTCTTAGCTCTGCCAACCAGCTACCCAGTGGCCTTGAGAAAGTCACAGTCCTTTCTTTGCACACCGCCCCCCCCACCATAAACTGGGCCTCACCTACTTCTCAGGGAAACCAGGAGGATTAATTAGTGTTTGTAAAGCTTTAAGATTGCCCAGATGAAAGTGACTATATGAGTATAAATGATTATTATTATCATCATCATTATTATTACATGAAGTATGGATGGCAGTTTAAGCACGGGGTTACATGTCACCCTGCTGGGACTGATGGATTTCTGGATAAACAAAAAGAACTGGAGGTTGTTATTACCTACCTGTTTTTCCCATGTCTGCTCAGGAATGTATCATCAAGTTCTCCAGGCTGCTAATGCAAAGTGGAGGCCTCCTTGGTTCACTAGGGATGAATGCAGATGTCATGGTAATGACCTAGGACTGGGAACAGCTTGCTCTGTAAGTCTCCGGGATCAGGCTGTCCTGCTTCCCCGTCTGAACTCCGACGGCACGGCTCTGAACCTAGCCTGCCACTTAGCTTAATTACCAAGGCAATTCAATTACAAGCTTGCATTTTCTTTTCAGGCATCTTGCAAATGAAATTGTGAATAAATGCTGAGAGAATCTGAAATCTCCCCCAGATGACCCCACTACACAACAGCATCAAAGACCCGGGGAGTGGGGGGAGTTAAGGCCGCTTCTGTCCATCCTGATTAAGCTGGAATTGGCCTCACAGCACATGTTTCATCTTTCCATTTTCACAAGGCCTGGTTCTACAGTGTGCGTGCACTGAGAGAAGCCCCCAGGGGACAATAACACAGAGTTGCTCTGGTGACAGAACCAGAAATTGTAAAAATAAGCTAATTAAAGGGCACCCCTGTGGCTTCCAGAGTCTGCATGTCCTGAACATCCTGGAAAAGTCCACAAAGCTTTATAGGTGTGTGAGTGTCTCTAAAGATTCACGGCTTCCAGACCTCCTGTGACCCACAGGACTAAGGTCCAAATGTGTTCCTGGCCATGAGTCTTACTCTTTTGGTCCTGTACTTGTCAACAGTCCTGAAATCTTAACTCACGCTAGTCCCTGCGCGAAACTGCTCACTGCATCTGATCACGGCTTCCCCCGTAAGTCTTCTCCTCTGACACGCTGTCATCCTTAGGAATGTTTAAGCCAGTACAAGTCACATACCCGGAGCCTGTTTGTCATTAGGGACACTCAGTTGCTACAAATCTTTTTCCATGTGGAATGTGTGCTCTCCTCCAACTCCTTGGCTGGCCACTTCTCCGACTGCTTGTCGAAGCATCCTTTCAGGGTCTTAAGAAGACTCGGCTGCGGTTGAAATTTGGTAGAGGGAGCTCGGGCTGAGAAAGTATGAATCTTAATTTTATTCCAGATAAGATCTTGGAAGCTGTCCATACTCTCCAAAGCCATCAGTTGGAATTCGCTTGGCAACTGAGCACTCCCACAGGCCCCTGCTCCTTTCCTGTGTGATTTATGAGAACCCCTTTTTCCAATAAAGTTGCAAGAACCCGGGAAGCAGTTTCTCACCCAACATTTTGTAGCTGTAGCTCCCGAGCTGAGCCAAGCTTTAGGAAAACAGACTACGAGAGGCAAAAAGTCCAGGAGTAAAAAGACCATGGAACAAATTCTACTTAAAGCAGAGAGAGCATCCTCCTTCAATCACTGTGTGAATTAACAGACGCACTTTCCACTGATGCACTGGTTCCAATGTTGACTTGCAGTCTTGTTTCGGAAGTGTCCTGGCAGCGCCAAGTAACTCCGAATTGTATTATTCTAAAAACCACCTTTAAAAAAGGACACTGGGAGCCCCGAGACCTAAGCCCTAAATGATCACTTGTTCCTAAAATAATCTATCCATTTCTTACAGTGCCCCCTCTTCTTCATGGTGGTCACAAAAGCCCCAGTAAGTGCCTGAAACTGTGGATAGTACCCAACCCTGTATATACTACAACTTGTTATGCAGATTCATCTATGGCAAAATTTGATCTATTCATTGATCTCAGAAAGACTAACATACATAATGAAATGGGCTTTGTAAATCTACAAAGTTATCTGAATATGCCATTGTCCCTCTCTCAAATTACCCTATTATACCACACTCACCGTTCTTGGAAGAGTAGGAGAACAACCCGTGCCCACTTGAAGAAAAGAAGTAGCGAGTGGTAGGTTCAGCAGCCTTTGAGGGGTGTGTTAGACTTCTACATAAAGGTTACTGGGACACAAGCCTGCAATATTGAGTCAGTATGATAGCCAATCAGCACTAAGTGATGATGGGATGGCAGCAGATGCAGTGTGGACACGCTGGACAAAGGAACGGTCCACATCGCAGGTGGGGCAAAGTGAGTCGGCACAAGATTTAAAATCTGTGCATCGTTCCTTTCTAGAAGGATCCCAGCTGTCAGTTCAATATATGTGTTCATGCCGTGGTTGGGTCCACGTTACTGAAACCGGAAAGCAAGAGCACGGGTACTAGGGGAGCACTGCATCTGTAGGATGAGGAGGGCAGAGGGCACCGCTGATGGACAGACAGCTCTGGAAGTTTCTACAAGGGCTGAGTGCCCTCCAGGTGATTAAGGGACATCCTGCTGAGGCTGTTGGCCTCCCTGGCTTTCACAAAGAGACATTTGTTGGAAAAGGTGTTTTAGACAAGGAGTTGACATTCAAGGAAGTAGACAATGTCTGCCCCAAAAGATCTCCCGAGTCACTACAAAGTGTGACTATGATGAGGCTAACCCAGAAGAATTAGAAGAGCTTTGGCAAGCTCGCGGTGATGAAAAGGCAGGGGTTTTTTGTCCAAGTAATCCCCACAAGGAAAGTTTCAGGGACATGTACTGCCTGAGGTAGCCAGGAAGGAGCCAGGCCTGTCTCCTGTGAACTGACTCAGCCCTGAGATCAGGAAGGAAGTGCGAAGGTCTCCTGTCGCTCTCCTCCCCACTAATCTGAACCCATTTCCTTCATTCCAAACCTATCTTTGTGCCCCATACACACACACATCAGCTCTAGGGTCAAACTAAAGCGAACGAGAGGTAAGTACTGCAGAAGACCCCAAGGTTCAAGGTCCTCATTTATAGACGCCTCACCCCTCTACCTTCCTGACTGTGCTGTGTGCACCTCATGGAAGGAAGGATGGAAGAGAAAAGGAGGGGCTGGAGCTGCCCTCCACCCTCTCGACTACAGTGAAGAAATATTTCACCCCACCCAAGTTCCTGTGCATATGTGCTTGCTTCCTTTCCCATTGTTCAGCTTGAAGAGCTCCTTGCTCCTGACTCTCCTGCCCACTGTAAGATGGGAGTGGGGAAGCGAGGAGGCCAACTGAGCAAAGTACTGAGCTGTGAGCAGCAATATATTGCTCCTCACGAAGGGTGAGTGTCTTGAATGTTTTCTGTTTCAGTGACTCTTCCGTCAACAGCTCTCCGTTGTTCTTAACTCCCTTTCATCCTATCTCCTTTGGGATTAAGGGTTGGCCTGTGACCACTAAGAACCAGAGGACCATAAGCCAGGTCTTACACAGACCTTCTTCTCCTCCTCTCCATACCAGACAACTGTATTTTACTTACTGCCCTCCAGCTGGCAAACAGCTATACCAACCTGTGGTTCCTCAAGGGCCAGGAAGCAAATACAGCAGGGTTTGGGTCTTTGGCATCCACAGTGTGCAAAATGGGTCACAGCTTAGAAAAAAGCAGTGAGTCCAGAGCAGCCTGGAGAACACAGCCGATGTCTCCATTGGACCTGCTCTGCATCCGCTCACTAGTTCAAAACAGCACCTTAAGGTGCAAGCCAGAGCTTCCTGGGCAATGGAATTGCTGTTTTAAGGGCAGAAGTGCAGTATTCTCAGCAAACAGAGCGACTGTGTGTGTGTGTGCATGTGTGTGTGTGTATACACGTACATACATGCGTGTGGGCACACATGACATACTGTGCTTCTATGTGTGCACTGTGTGCATATATGAACCCTAGAGGGTGACATCTGGTGTCTTCTTCGGTCACTCTCCACATTATTAAGACAAGATTTCTCACTGGCTTATAGCCTTTGAAGTTTTCAAGGTAACTGGGCAAGCTCAGTGGCCAGCAAGCCACCAGGACTTGCCTGTTTTCAGCCCTAACTCACAGATTGCAAGCACACAACCACACCCAGTTTTTACGTGTTTGCTGGGGATTTGAATTCATGACCTAATACTTGTACAATGAGTAATTTACTACTAAACCTCTATATTTTCACAGGTTCTACGTGTTGCACTGTAACTGATCATATTACATAGTTGAGAAGAATCAAAAGTAGTTTTTTGAAAGTGACTTTTAAAAAATTCCTTATATAATCAGCTTAAAGATAAGGTGACATTTAACAAAGAAGAGGAAAGTTCTCATCGAACAGAATTTTAATTATTAACAAGTTTATTTCATCTGCCTTATTGTTTACAAATAAATTATGAGACCTTTAGTACTTACATTATACTTATTTGAACATTAGAGGAACCACACAGTTAGATGTAACCCATTCCTGGCACTGGAGATTTCATTTGGTGGCAAAAGATGTCTAATTGGGCCATTGTCTCCCCCGTTATCTGGTGACTCTATATAGATTTCCATCATATATGTGTATATTTTGGGAAGGTTTTACGGTACTAGGTTTCCATATGACCCTCAAATGGCCCTTAGAGTTAGCTGTCCCTCCCCAAGTTCCCTCCATCACACCCTCTTCTCTCCTCCTCATTTTATCCTCCTTCTCCAGTCTCCCCTGTATCTCTGCAACTGTGTTGTCTATTTCTCCTCCCATAGCAGATCTTCCCTACCATCCTCATCCCTTACTCAATACTTAGTCTCTGTGGTTATGAGTTATAGCTTGCTTATAGAAGACTTGAAAACTGCCGTCTACATATAAGACAATACATACAATATTTGCCTTTTCCAATCTGGGTTACCTCAGATAGGATGACTTTTTTCGGGTTCTATCCATTTACCTGAAATATTCATAATTTTGTTTTAACAGCTAAGTAATATTCTGTTATGTGCATGTACCATATTTTCATTATCTGTTCATCAGTTGGTGAAGATCTAGGCTATTTCCAAATTCTGGTGATTTTGAATAGTTCAGCAATGAACATTATTAAGCAAGTATCTGTACTAGGATGTAGAGTCCTTTGGGTATATGCCTAAGAGTGGTATAGATGGATCTTGAGGTAGATCTATTCCCAGCTTCCTGAGAAACCCCCATACTAATCTGCATAGTTTGCACCTCACCAGCAATGAATAAGTGTTCCCCTTTCTCTGCATCTTTGCCAGCATGAACTGTCATTCGTTTTGTTGACTTTGGCCATTCTGACTGGGGTAAGATGAAACCTCAAAGTAGTTTTCATTTGTATTTTCTGATGGCTAAGGATGTTAAATATTTCCTTAAGTGTTTCTCAGCTGTTTGTGTTTCATCTTTTGAGAACACTTTGTTTAGTTCTATGCCCCATTTCTCTTCAGCTTTTTTTTTTAGTTCTTTATATAGTTCAGATAATATAACCTCTATCAGATGTGTAATTAGTAAAGTTCTTTTCCCATCCTATAACTTGCAACTTGTTCGAATGATGGTGTCCTTTGTCATACAGAAGCGTCTCAGTTTCTTGAGGATCCATTTATTGTCGATCTTAGTGCCTGTGCTAATGGTGTTCTGTTCAGAAAGTCAACTCTTGTGTCAATGTAGTCAAGACTATGCCTCATTTTCTCTTCTATCAGATTCAGAGTATAGAGTCTTTGGTTGGTGTCCTTGAGCCACTTGGTGTTGGGTTTTGTGCAAGGTGATGAATATGAATCTATTTGCATTCTTCTACATGCAGTCATATGGTGTGACCTGCACCATTTGTTGAGGGGGCTATCTTTCTTCCCGTGGGTATTTTTTGTTTCTTTGTCAAAAATCAGGTAGTCATACAAGTGGGGACTTATGTCTGGATCTTCAGTTAGAGTCCATTGGTCAGCATAATTAATTTTATGCCAACCCCATGTTTTATTAATATAACTCAAATTAAAACTTGGGGTGGGCTTCAGAAGCTCTTTTTTATTCAGGATTACTTTAGTTATTCTGGGTTTTTCGTGTATCTTTATGAAGTTGAAAAATCTTATTTCAATTTCTATGCAGAATTATGTTGGAAATTTGATGGCGATTGTATTGAATCTGTAGATTATTTGGTAGGATGTCCATTTTCACTGTGTTAATCCTACTGACTGTGAGCATGAGTGGCCTTTCTATTTATTGGTGTCATTGTCATTTTCTTTCTTTGATGTCTTAAAGTTTTTGATAGACAAGACTTTTGCCTGCTTGGTTACTTATCCCAAGTTATTTGTCATTTTGAGGCTACTGTTAAAAGTATTGTTCCCCTGGTTTCCTTCTCAGTCTGTCATTTATATATAGAAGGGCTACTGATTTTTGCCTGCTAATTTTGCATCCTGCTACTTTTATGAAGGTGTTTATCAGCAGTAGGAGTTCCGCGGTAGAGTTGTTTTGGGTCTTTTATATATATATAAAATCATATCAGCTACAAATAAAGGTACTTTGACTTCTTCCTTTCCTATTTGAATCCCCTTGATCTCCTTCGGTTGTCTTATTACTCTAGCTAAGACTTCAAGTACTACCTTGAATAGGTATGGAGAAAGTGGACAGCCCTGACTTGTGCTAGATTTTCATGGAAATGTTTTGAGTTTCTCTCCAGGTTGATGGTGGCTGTGGATTTCCTGTAAATTGCCTTTATTATGTTGAAGTATGCCCTCTGTAAACCTAGTCTCTCCAGGACATTTATCATGAAGAATGTTGGATTTTGTCAGAGGACATTTCTGCATCTAAAGAGATGATCTTTTTTTTTTTTTTGTCTTTCAGTCTGTTTAAGTGGTGGATTACATTTATTTATTTGCATTTGTTGAATCATTCATGCTTTCCTGAAATAAGGCCTACTTGATCGTGGCAGATAATCTTATTAATGTGTTGTTGGGTTTACAAGTATTCCACTGAGCATTTTTAACTTCTAGTCCATAAGGGATATCCAATGATGATTTTCTTTATTTGGTCTTTGCGTGGTCTAGATTTCAGGGTAATTGTGGCCTTGTTAAAAAAAATACACACAAAAAAAAACTGAGACTGTTTCTTCAGTTTCTATTTTGTGGAATGACCTGAGGAGTACTGAGGAGGCATTCGTTTGTCTTTGTATGTCTGGTAAAAAAAATCTGCACTGAATCCATCTGACCTGGGCTTTTCTCAGTAGGGAGACTTAATTTCTGCCTCAATTTCACCTGGAGTCCTGGGTCTGTTTAAATTGCTTACCTGATCTTGATTCAGCTTTAGTTGGTCATATATATCAAGCAATTCATCCGCTTCTTTTGGGTTTCCCAGTTTGGTGGAGTACAGATTTTAAAGTATGTCCTTATAACTCTCTGAATTTCCTTGGCGTCTGCAGTAATGTCCCTTTTTGTCTCCAGTTTTTTATTAGTCCAGCTCTTCTCTCTGTGTCTTGTAGTTAATATTGTTTATGCTCTGTCAATCTTGCTGATTTGCTCAAAGAACCTACTCTACATTTTATTTATCTTTTTATTGTTTTGTTGTTTGTTTGTTTGTTTCTATCTTATTGATTTCAACCCTGAGTTTAATTATTTCTTGCCATTAGTGCTGTGAGCCTTCATGGTGTACCATAGGTTTGGATAGGTTGTGTTTTTATTTTCATTCAATTATAAAAAGTTTTTAATTTCCCTCTTGGTCTCTGCCTTGACCCATTTTCTATTCGGTATTAATGGTTCAGTTTCCATAAGTTTGTGTAGTTTCTGCTGTTGATACCCAGCTTTAACCTAGAGTGGTCAGATAGGATGCATGGTGTTATTTCAACATTATTGTATCTGTTCAGACTTGCTTTGTGTCCAGATATGTAGTCAATTTGGAGAAGGTTTCATGAGCTGCAGAGAAGAAGGTGTACTCTGTAGAGTTTGGAAGAAATGTTCTGTGGGAATATGTAAGTCCATTTGATTTATAACATCATTTAGCTCCAACATTTATGTTTAGTTTTTGTCTGATGACCTGTCTGTGGGTGAAAGAAAAGTATGAAATCACACACTATCACTGTGAGGGTCATTGTGTAATTTTACCCATAGGAGTGCTTCTTCTATGGACTTAGTTACACTCGTGTTTAGTGCATACCTGCTTAGGACTGTAATATTCTCTTTGATTTTTCCCAGGATGAGTATGTAGTGTCCTTCCCTACTCTTCTGATTAAGTTTGGCTTAAAGTCTATTTTTTCAGATATTAAAATGACTACATCTACTTTCCTCTTGAATCCTTCTGCTTGGAATATCTTTTTCCATCCTTGTACCCTGGGGTGATGTCTATCCTTTCTATTGAGGTGTATGCCTTGGATACAGCAGAAACAGACAGATCCTATTGTCTAATCCAATCTGTCAGTTTGTGTCTTTTTATTGGGGAATTGAGACCATTAATATTAACATTTATCAAGGAGAAGTAATTACTGATTCCTGCTAATTGTTTTTTGTTATGATATGAATTTCCTCCCTCTTTTGATTTACTGCTCTGAAATTATTTATCCCTTGGTTCTTCTTGTGTTTGGCTAAGTACTACTTCAGATTGAAGCTTCCTTCTAGCACCTTGTGTAGACCTGAACTGGTAGATAGATGATCGCTTAAATTTGGTTTTATTGTGGATTTTATTTCTTCATCAATTTTTATTGATGATTTTTCTGGGTTGGCATCTGTGGTATCTCGGAGGTTATAAAACATCCATCAAGCCCTCTGGCTTTCACAGTCTCCATTGAGACTTGGTCTTTACCTCCTTACAGCTTTTAATATCCTTTCTCTGTTTTGTATATTTAACCTTTTTATTATATGCCATTGGAAATTTTTTTTGGTCCAGTCTATTTGGTATTCCATATACTTTTTGTACCTTAATAGGCATCTTCTTCTTTAGATTGGGGAAATTTTCTTTTCTGATTTTGTTATAAATGCTTTCTGTGCCTTTTGATCTGGTTTTCTTATCTTTCTTCTATCCCTAGTCTTCACAGATTTAGTCTTTTCACAGTGTCTCAGATTTCCTGGATGTTTTGTGCCTGGATATTTTTTAGATTTAACATTTTCTTTGAGATACTTATTTCTTCTACGTTCTCTTCAACACCTGAGATTCTCTCTTCTATGTTTTAAATCTGTTGGTGAAACTTACCTGTGAAGTTTTTGCTTGACATCTTAAATTCTTCTTTTCCAGTTCTTTTTTCTTTAGCAATTTTGTTTCTTTGCCAAATTCTGTTTTCATGTATTGAATTCTTTTCTTCCGTTTTATTGAATTGTTTTCTTCCATTTTACTTAACTGGTGTGTGTGTGTGTGTGTGTGTGTGTGTGTGTGTGTGTGTGTGTGTGTGTGTGTGTGTGTTTTCCTGGGTCCACTGAAGGATTTATTGACATCCTTTGTAACGTACTTGAACATATTCATAGTTGCTATTTTGAAGTCCTGTCATATGCTTCAGCTATATTGCATTCCTCAGGGCCTCCTGCCCTGAATTGAATTCTGGTGGAGCCATGTTATCTTGCATGTATATGTTTGTGTTTTTTCACTGAGATCTGAGATCTAGGATTCTGGAGTTATGATTTTTTTTTGTGGGATGGAGCAATATTTCTTGATGTCCGTATCTGAATTGGCTTTGTTGGGTGGATTTTCCATTCTCTGGTTTTTGTTGTCCTCTCTGGATCCTAGGCAAGTGTGGTGACTGTGGAGTCCCTGGGAGAGATTGCTTGTGAGTCACAGACCAGTGTGGCCACTTGGAGTCCTTGCTAGAAAGATTGGTGGCTGACTGAAAGAAAATGGGGGATGGGCTAGAAGAGAGGGCTGAGAGGATCGGTGGGAAAGAGTTAAGTAGAGTCCTCATCAAGAGATAGAGCCCCCCAGGAATCCATTATAAAATATTTTTATTTGATGTCTCTTCAAACACATCAACTCTGGGCATTTAAGGATTTCCCTTCTTTTATATCGTTTTGCAATCCTATGTTATTAGAGCTATAAGAGGATCTTTGTGATCATAGAAACTTTATTATGGAAGCTTTCATCCACGGCTTATAGAAATCTAATGTGAGTTAAGCCAGTTTCTCATCAAGCTAAATGCTCAATGCTCACCTGACATTAAGAATCCAATTACTAGGCTAATAATTTAGAGTGGTTTCCTAGCATGTGGGAGGCTCTAAGTACAATCCCCAGCACCAAAATAAAATAAAAATAATTGGTTTGGGTTCTGTCAGTTGTGTCTCAATAAAGTTGTATAGAAGGGGAGTCCAGAAAAAAGTCCCAAAAGTCTAGAAGGGAAGGAAAAGGGGATTTTCCTTTCTACCCTTGTCTCTGCTGTCTTTCACGAGCATCATTCTCAGTTCCATGTCCCCAGATGATCAGAGCGGTCCAGGAGCTACTGCAGGATCATTCTGTATCTGTATTCACGAGCATCATTCTCGCTTCCATCTCCTTACATAACCAGAGTGGCCCAGCAGCTGCTGCAGGATCATTCTGTATGAGCCTAACAATGCAGTGAAAACAAATCCCCTTCTCAACAGTTCCAGCAGCAATTATGACCAAAATGGCTTTCCAGGGAAAGGAAAAAGTCCAGAAAGTACCATTTGCAATTCCCAAGGTCAAGTTCAACCTGCCAAGATGAGACTATTAAATGTGGCACTGAGAATTGATACACAGGAGTCCATCACATAGCTTTCTCACCATGGAGATGTGTGGCACACAGGTAACCTCAAGACCATGGTCATATGAAATGCAGCACAATAACTAGAAATGACAAGTTTTGAACTTTTATAGTATTTGCCTCAATGTAATTTAATTATGAGTTTGCATAATCTGTAATGGCTGCATGTCACAAATTGTTTGGAAAATTAGAAAGTTACTAATTTCCTTTTGCAGACCAGTATGAACTAGCACCCCTCCCAGTAACTATGTGGTGAGTCAGCCAATAGTATCAAACTTACTTTGCAAACTGCAAAATAACCCCTCCTCAGCGTTTAACACGGCCTAAGACAATAGCTCATTCTTCACATTTTTCCTTTTTCCTATCTGAGTAAATGTAAGCTTCATGAGAGAAGGAATGTTGTCCTTTTGCTATTTATCGCTGTGTCTCCAGAGTTTAGGAATGTGCCTTGTTCATATTAGGCCCGTACTTAGTATTTGTTAAATAAATCTGTGAATGTACCTGTCGCCAGTTAAGTAAGCCCTTAATGAAAAGCAATGTTACTACTCGCTTGTGAAGCATGGGTGAGCATTAGAGACGGTGTGTTCCCAGGAGTCTTCAACTGTTTCCTCTATCCTACTTGTTTTGACTTTAATCATAGGCTCAACCTTACTTATGATCTACCTGGATCACCAGAAGCAGTTTTGCTGGGAGCCTCATGAAGTCAACTTACGTGGAGAGATTGTCCCAGAATCAGCCCCCTCTATTAGTCACTTCTGTTTCTAGACTGCTTTCACCTTCGTGGATAGAAAACGAAGGCTTAGGATAAAATGCAAATGGGGTCTCTTCTCCTAAAGTCCTGACCGTCAGATAGCAATGTCGACAGCACACAGGGCTCTCGGCACTGGGTTTTGCATTTGCTTTGCATCAGTTTCCAGAGTGAGAGTTCTGCCCATTGACTGCATGGGTACTTAACACTGGATGCAGACGACATAAGGTGTACCCACTTAGATTTGACAGAGAGCAGCAGACTCCCTATCTCAGGAGCATATGCTCCAGGACAGCAGGGGACTGACTGCCTGTGCTTGGGTCACTCTGCTGTCTGGCACCTCACACAAAGCCTGGGACATACTATCCTTTCTTTTCTCTAATTAAATATGTTACTTAATATTCATGCACGTATACAGTGTGTTTGGAGTCAACCCACTCCTATCCCCTCTCCCAATTTCTCCTCTACTCCCACAACTTCAACTTCATAAGCACATTCTCTCTCTCTTTCTATCTCTGTCTCTCTCTCTTTCTCTCTCTCCCCACAATTTTTTATCCACTGAGTCTACTTAGTGCCGCCTGTATGGACATGGGTGTGGGACTATCTACTGGAATATGGGTAGCCTCTCAGGGCTAAAACCCTGAAAGGAGTCACTGTGGTTCTCCAAGTAGCTGTCAACAGGCGATGGCTCCTCAGAAGGTGGGATTTCATGAGCCTGACCAAGCTAGGATTCTGTCTGACTTGATCTTGTGCAAATCCTATGCATGCAGTTGCAGCCATTGTGAATGCATGTATACAACTGCTCTGTCGTGTCCTGGAAATACTATTTTGCTATGCACATCCACTCCCTCTGGCCCTCCTACTCTTTCTGCCCTCTCTTCCATGGTGATACCTGGACCTTTTGAGGGAGGGAACATGATATAAATGTCCCATTTAGAGCCAAGCACTCTACAGTTTCTAATCATCTGTCTGTTGGCCAGTTGTTGGTCTCTGTGTTAATCATTATCTACTCAAAAAAGAAGCTCCTCTGATGAGTCTCAAAAGCTGTACTAATCTATGGGTACAATGATAATAACTTAGGGATCAGTTTATTACTATGTCCATTTAGCAGAATAATAGTGTGAGATTCTCTCTCTAATAGGACTTAAGACATAGTCATTCACAGGGTTTGGGGCCCAGTTAATGATACCAGGAGTTGGTTCCTTCTTACAGAATGAGTTTTAAATCCAATCAGAAAGTGACTGGTTGTTCCAATATTATTCATGCCACTATTGTGCCAGTGGTCATATCTTACCAGGCCAGTTGTTACTATAGCTCACAGGGTCTACCACTGTATAAGATTCATGATGATGTTTCTCCCCTAGGAGAATGCACAGAACCTTCTAGCGCTAACCAACAAGAATGACTATTCTAGGTTGGTATCCCCTTTATTTCTCCATGTCCTACTATTCAGGTATGTGGTGTCTGTGGTGGTTTGAATGGGAGTGCTCCCATAAGCTCATAGCATTGGATACTTGGTCCCTAATTGATGGAACTGTTTGAGAAGGATTAGGAGCTGTGGCCTCGTCGGAGGAACTATGTCACTTAGAGCTCTGAGGTTTCAACAGACTTGAGTCATTCCCAGTGTGTCTCTCTCTGCTTCCTATTTTCAGATCAATGCATGAGCTCTCAGCTACTGCTCCAGCCCCATGCCTGTTCCCTGCTATAATGGTCATGAACTCCAACTCTCTTAAACCATAATCCCCAAATAAACTCTTTCTTCTATAAGTTGCCTTACCATCAAGTCCTGGAGGGGAAGTAAGAGCAAAGGCAATAGCCCGTAATGTTTGAAGGTCTGCAGGGTATCACTGACCAACAACTCAAAAACAGATAACTCATTCCTGACAGTTGGCTTTTCATTTTATATCCAATGGTTTCTAAGGGTGTCGCCCCATTATAAGATAATGCAATTCAAATCTCTTTTATGAGTGTATAGGTATATATTCTAGAAGCTTCTAGAGCAGCAGAAAGGTCTTTAGTGTTGGTTCTCTTTCAGGGAAAGAGTCTCAGTCTGGTTATCATTCAGAACACAAAGCTGTCCTTAGATGGTGGGAAAGCAGGTCTGTGCAGAGGGCTGACAGCGCCGAGATGGCCATCATGATCTTAAGAAAGGCAGAGATGGGCTTGTTGCAGGAAATATCAGTATATAACTAAAGAAGAGCAAATGTGCTTGGTTGTTTGATCATCCCTCAGAAACAGCTATCGTGTGCACAGAGACAGGCAGGTGCTGGATGTTTACAGGCCATCATTGATATTTTCTCTCTGAGTTTTTACACTGGGTCCAAAGAACCCAAACCAAAATACAGTCACACTAAAGTTCTACATGATCCTTACAAGGAATATCAACTGATGAAATCTGAAGCAAATCTACCTGTTTGTGTGCTGTTTTCTAATTTCAACCCTTTTCTGCCTGAAGAGCCAATTTGCTCTATCCAGCGCATCATTGTACCTTAGAGAGAAACAATGCCTGATTCTAGAATCGCTAATAAAAACCAATTGGAATTTTACATAAGTGAAAGAAGGAGGGAGGGAAGGATGGAGAGAGGGAAAGAGAGAGAGAGAGGAACAATGGTAGAATCTTAAACCAAAGCAAGCAATCATAACAATGTCAGCCAATAAGAAATTTTGACTTCTATGTTTTGAAAGGCAGTTACTAAAAATTACCAACCTGTCCTCAAATAATTTGTTCTTTGTCATTTGCAATAATTATAGCAAAGAAAGGGGAAAATATTAAAATCAAATTCCCCCACTCTGTGTCCTGAAGAAACTTCATTTTTACCTGTTTCAGAGGCATTTAGTGAAAAAAAAAGGATTTTTTTTTCTCTCAGATAAGTACAATCGTCTTGTGAATCTTTCACATGCATTCTAACTTTGACAGGTAATTAAACAGGAGTAGGGGAAGAACTCACCCAAGTGACAAGCTGCTTTTCAAATACCTGAAAGTCATCTCTCATCTCGGAAGTGGCTTCTTCAGTTTCCCTCTTGTTGACACGAGGCAGTAACTGAAGTTCCTGCCCAGAGCCACTCTCAGATTTCCAAGCATGAAAAGAACATCTAGTTGCGTTCCCTTTCAAACCCAGTGCAGCAGGCGCCTAATAAAGCCGCCTATAAAATGGAGAGCCAGGAAAGGCTGGGGCTTCACAGCTGCATGGCTATCCTCAGAACTAAGAGGAGGCCTAAGTGGCCCGCCTTGCTGGCAAGCTGTAATCCTTTATCAGCACTATGGAAGGTAGAATGTTTCATTTCTTCTTAACTTTCTAGAGATGACAACCCAAATTTATTTAATATAGATGGAATGCATCTGGCAAGCTTTCTAGAGAAAAAGGAAAGAGTTCAGTTTTGAAATGAGTTGGCATTACTTAATGGGAGCATTAGATGGGGAAAATGGAAGCCCATTGGCCGAACTTCAATCTGCATTATTGCAATGGAGACCTGGATCCACAGGGGATGTCGTTTCTAACAATCATTGGCAGGAGGAAACAGCCAAGCAAGATGTGTAAATAATAAGCACTTACACCGATGGCTACAAGAAGTGAGCTGGCTCTCTTATTAGCCAGGATCTCACCCAAAGAGCATCTCCACCGAGGCGCTCTGAGGCCAGCTGCACATTGCAAACCGAGCCCACTCTCCAAGGAGTGGGGTGATTTCCAAGTTTCAGAAAATCTCAGATATAAGTCTTGAAAAGCTGAGGAAAGAAAAAATACCATGAAACACAGAGCTTTATCTGTCTCAAGAAATATGTAAGTTCAACTTTCTCCTAGAAATGTCCAATAATTAAAGAGTTCAACTATAATTAATCTTTACACCCAAATGGACTGTCCATTATCCAAATAATGTCTGAAACGTCCTTCTGTGCTTTGACAGGAGTCAAAGATGTGGGGAAAAGGACACATGACAAAGCTTGTGCCACCGCCTTGGAGCTGGGCTCTACAGGTAACAATCAATGTGCCACTGGAGTGCCATCAGCCGCCCATGTGTTCACTTCAGTGTGACTCATTTGAACAAGTTACAATTTGAGAGGGAACGAAGCACATGACATCAGGTATCCTTCAATTTGCGTTTTTCTTTAGTCTCCCTATTGACTTCTCTCTGGTAGGTAGAAGGATGAACCACTGGTTTCCTACTCTGCAACAGATGTCTGAATAAAAACCAAACATTAATTTAGTGGTTTTATTTTCAATTTACTTTTAAATAAAAAGTATTTATTTAATACGGGGAGTATTTCTCCCAAGAAGTTAAGTAAAATGAGCCCTCATTCAACTATATGTAACACAGCACAAAAACATTCAACTAATTCCAAATTACACCTCTGTCGTCCTTTCACCCACAGCTGAGGACTTCAAGCCATGACTGAACAAAGGTATGTAATGACATGAAAAATTATATAGAAAGTTAAAGAAATAAGAAGTCAATGAAAGAGATTATCCCCATATTTGGACCTAACTAGTCCGTGCCCAATTCTGACCTTTTGGTTTATACAAAGATTTGCTCAGAGCCAGTGGGAGTGGAGCAAGCAGAGGCCTTTCCCTCAGAAAGTCTAAAGCTAAGTCATTGATCACATGTGTGATTAAGTCACGGTCTCCGTAAACTCCACCATATTATGATGAGGATTCTTAAAATTAAAATTAGGCATGTGAGAATACCATGCAAAATACAGACTATTTGAGGGAGGATGCTAACGTTTAACTGAGGGCCCCATTCATCTGAGAGACACCAAGGTCATACTGGCCAATGCGTCACCACAACACAGTCTGAGCAGGCTCAGCCCCTCAGAAAAGCTTGGAGCTCTGTCAGCTGCAAAGCAGAGGAACAGTGATGCTGAGCAAGGGGCCAAGGCCAGTGTCCTGGGGTTGTCTTATAAATCAAAAATGAAATGTGTATTTACTATGCATTTTAAGAAGTATTTTGTATATGTTGTAGACATTGGTACTTATAGACGTTGGTACTATCATGATCATACAAGTTGAAAATTAAGGGGGAAGAAACCCAGAATACATGATCAATTGATTCAGTAGACCCACAAATCAAACCCAAGCTCTGTGGCACAAAGCCCTGCTTCCTAACGCCTTTCATTCTCACGTTGGCATGGAACAAAGCCTCAAGGGCTCTGTGCCTATGAAATCCTGAGCAGTTGTAGAGACCTGGGGTCTGAACACGTATGCCTGGGGCTTGGGGGCAGAGCTGGGAAGTGGAGGCAGGGAGAAGGGCATTGACTATCAGTGCTTGGTGACATAGCTCTGGCCAACCATAGTGCCGAAGAAGAAGGCAGGGTCAAAACAGGGACATGAAGTTAGCAGATGCAGTAAAAGACAAAGACTGATACACAGGACAGGGACGGCAGGACATCTCATCGGGACCAAGTGCTCACTCTGTAGTAAGCACTTTAACATGTGCTGTTAAAGGAGAGGTGGACAAGGAGAGCAGCTGTAACAGGACACTCTGGAAATGGAAGCGACTCCCTTACTGAAACTGACAAAATCAAGCGCTCCCTTTAAGCCGGCCCTGGTGGCTCGTGTCTATAATCCCAGCACATCTGAGCCCAAAGCAGGAGGATCTGAAGGTCAAGCCTGGGGCTATCCTTGGCTAGATGAGACCGCCTCAAAAAACAAAGCTAGTGATTTTTCTTTCTTAGGAAAACATGAATCTAATTCTTTGCCCACGCTGAAAGGTAAATGTACCGCTAGTGCTTGTTGCTCTGCTGCCTCGAAGCCACATCCCGGAGTTCAAACCTTCCCCTGGCATCATCCAGATGTCCATTCGAGAGTCGTTCCTCAGTGGCACCACTGTTGCTTCTATGTCCTTGTCTGTAATAAGCCAATCACTTTTCCCACTTGACTCACACTCTTTAGCATTGTCCTGGCTGGTTTTATGTCAACTTGACACCAGCTAAAGCCATTTAAAAGAAGAAAATCTCAATTGAGAAAATGCCCCCACAAGCTCCAGCCATAGGGAGCTTTGCTTAATTAGTGATTGGTAGGAGAGGATCCAGTCCATGGTGGGTGGTGCCATCACTGGGCTGGTGGACCTCGGCTCTATAAGGAAGTGGGCTGAACAAGCCATAATGAGCAAGCCAGTGAGCAGCACCCCTCCACGGCCTCTGCTTCGGCTCCTGCCTCCAGGCTCCTGCCCTGTTTGAGCGCCTGCCATGACTTCCCTCGGTGATGGACTGTTACTCAGAAGTACAAGTGAAATAAACCCTTTCCTCTCCAAGTTGCTTTTGGTCTTGGTGTTGTGTCACACTAATAGAAATCTGAACTAAGACAGGCTTCTATCCCTCAACTAGCTAGATCTTCTGTGAGGAGAGGAGGGTTTTGTTTCTCACTGCCTTCCTCTTCATACTAATAACCAGGCCCAGGGTAGAGCAGATGCCCAGTAAATATTTGACTGACCACACAGTGCATTCGTGTTAACCCCAGTGTACACACATTCCAGATAGCAGAACCAGTGGGGAATTTAAGAGCACAGTTCAGTGTCTCCAGAACATGATCTTTCCCCTTTACCTAGCAGAGTGCGGATGTATCTAAGGAGAGAAATAAGTTGGAAAACCTCTGACCAGCTCTGCTCGAACACTGGGGACTACGTGGAGGCGCTTTCTAGGAAGAACGTTAGGGAATTGTTTGGAGACCACATATCTAGACCAACCACTTCATTTTTCAATTGAGGAAATTGAAGCCCAGAGCAGTTACATAATTTCTCAGAACTCACTGTCCAATAGTGCATTCACACGATCTGCAGTCTAAGCGAATGCCGTGGCTGGGCCTCACCTGTGCAGTACGGTCCCGGGTGAAGCTCCTGCTCCCGGAAGTCAGAGCTTTGTTTGGGCCGCCCTGCCTGCAGACTCTGGGCAAATGGAGTTTCTCGTATGTTACAAATCAAATTCCTTGGTGAGGAACCCACTTCTTGCTGCTCTGCTCTAACAAATAAAACTTGGCACGGGGCAAGTTTCCCGGCCTCTCTGCCCGTGCCCACCCCAGGCTCTTGAGTGTCAGCCTCATCTCTTCTTGGAGTTCGGTGCTTTGCTCTCCCCCAGTCCCCCCTCCTCCATCCCAGTTGCGCTCGACGTGCCCCACATCTGTCAGGACGTCCTGCAGCCACACACTCCAAGTTCTTACACAGTTTGGAGTGTGTTCGTGGCACTCTCCCCCCACACGCCAGCCCCCCCCCACACACAAGATCACCGGGGCCTCACTGAAGAAGGATTTTTCATGAAGTCCTTGCCAATCCAAGCTATCCACTTGGATCTCCTCCTCCTCTCCTCCCCCTTCTCCTCCCCTCCTCATCCCTCTCCTCCTCCCCCTCCTCCTCTTCTCTTCCTTCCTCCCCTCTCCTCCCCTTTCCCTCTCCCTCCTCTTCTCCTCCCTCTCCTCCTTCCTGTCCACCTCTCTTCCCTGCCTCCTTTCCTCTTCCTCCCTCTCCTCCTCCTCTTCTAAGCTCTGCTGGGCCTAACTCATTTGTTACTTTGCTCCTTTTCCCTGGTTCCTGCAGATGACAGAGGGAGTGGGATGCTCGGCCATGAGGAAACACATGACATGTTATTATGGAAAATTCTTCCCTACATGAAACCTAGCCATCTGGCCAAAAAAAAAAGTGTAACAAGGGAAAACCAATGCAGGAAGAGAAAACCTGTGAGATCCATGCTCATCTCAGGTAGAGAAAGAAGATGAGAACCAGGAGAGGATCAGTTTGAGTCCATGGCTAGTTAACACAGAACGCTTGTGAAATGGAGCAATTGAGACTAGCGAAAGCACCTGCGTCCAGGCCGTGTGCAGAAGCTGTATCCAGGCCGTGTGCAGAACACTGAGAGTCCAGATCCCTGATAGAACCACGCCAAGGGAGACTTGTAGGAGAAAGACTCTTTAACAGTACTCATGGAGGGTACAATTTGTACCTCTGTCTGATTAGCAATTGTAAGTCATGTTTAGCTATCTTGTTCTTCCTAAATAAAATCGCCACATGGAAGATGTTTAAGTTAGGAATAGGGCTGCGGTTCACTTGTGCAGCGCTTGCCTCACATGCATGCACAAAGAGCCACGAGATGAGATAAAAAGTAAATGCTGGAATCATCTCCTGTTGCACCTGTATGTCCAAACACTATTCTCCTCCTGCAACCTGGACTCCGACATGGAGCCGAAGGACGGAGCTGCGGTCACCAGATTCTCAGACGCGGAGCCGAAGGACGGAGCTGCGGTCACCAGATTCTCAGACGCGGAGCCGAAGGACGGAGCTGCGGTCACCAGAGTCTCAGACGCGGAGCTGCAGTCACCAGAATCTCAGACATGGAGCCGAAGGCCGGAGCTGCGGTCACCAGAGTCTCAGACATGGAGCCGAAGGACGGAGCTGCGGTCACCAGAGTCTCAGACATGGAGCCGAAGGACGGAGCTGCGGTCACCAGAGTCTCAGACACGGAGCAGAAGGATGGAGCTGCGGTCAGCACAGATTTCTTCTCAGGAAAAGCTAGAGATTGACCATGGGGAAGATTCTCCCACTTCATTCCCTGAGACAGAATGTTGGCACAAGGCAGAGCAGGAATGTGCTTTATGAGAAGCAGACAGGGCTGACTCCCCTCAAACTTGGCTCGGACCAGCAGCAAGCTATTTTCTAATAATGAAAATACAAGAATGTTTGTGTGTGAATAATAGTCATATCTGAGTAAGCCACACTATAAAGTGCCATATAAATTATCTGTGTCAAAAGAGGGAAGGGGAGCTGGCCATTGTCGAATCAACTACCCAAGTCTTCATTTCTATCTTTGGTATGCAAAACAATGGTGACACACACACTTCAAAACATCCTGAGCTGTGTTTCAGGGATAAATGATCCCCGACTGCCACCGAAGGTCTGTGTCCTGGGAAAGGCCCTGGTCCCATACTTCATCTGCCGAGAGGATCAGAGTTGAAACTTCCAAGACTGACTCATGTCCTAAAAGCTATTTCTAGGGCACAGTGACAGCACCTGTGGTCCCAGCACTCAGGATCTGGAAACTCAAGGTCCTCCTGTTACACTGGAACCTCAAAGACCAGACCCAGGCTACAAGAGACCCTGTCTCAACACACACAGAGGCGTGCTCTTGCTTTCTCTGTTCGTGGCCGCATCATGTTCTTCGTCTTGCGTTAGTCTCAGCTTAGTACTCGGCTTCTCTCACACACCATAAACTTCCCAGAGAAGAAAAAAGGCAAGCTCCCATTTCCCAGCGTGATGAACATTTGTATACAGTGCTCTCCCTTCCTCTAGATGTTTCCCTGGCTTCTCGCAGCAGCAGCTGGAAACCTTGACTCGGGAAGAGTCTCTCCATTAAAAAGCCACTAATTCGAAGAGGTCCCAAAGGGAGAAGGACGGATGACTTTATCACAAAGCCCAAGCGCAGGAACAGACGAGCAGAACAGGAGCAGAGGGGGCTGAGGGTCTTTCCACACTCGTTACAGCTCCCCTGCTTCTTTCTTCTTAGCGTAGTTGCTGCTTTGTCTGATCATAAGCATAAAATGGCTGCCCATGGCTCCCAAATTCAAATACTAAGATTTGTTTGGTTTGGGTTTGTTTGTTTGTTTGTTTTTTAGATATACAGGCTCCTCCTTCCAAACCCAAGGAAAGAATTCTAATTGGCCCAGGTACACATTCTTCACTGACAGGAAGCATAGGGTCCTATTCCCTTCGAGATGCTGGGAGCCAGTCATGATGAGGGAAGCCATCTGGGTGATGGATGAGTAGCGACCCACTGGGAGGGCAGGATACTGGTGACTACTGGGTGACTGAAGCGCGACAGTCTAAGAGGGAGTAGGTGTGAGTACAAGCAAAAAGCCAGCTTCGTGTTAGCTTTGAAAGAGAGAGAGAGAGAGAACACTACATGGATGTTTAAAGGGGAACTATGAAGATCAGGAAGAGGCCTGAAAAGAGGGAAGCTGAACAAGAGAAGAATCATCCTGGATTATATTTGACGTGAAAGCAGGGAGAGTATTGTTTGGAGGAGGAGGGGGACCCACAAGGGTGGGGAGAGGAATGAGGAGGACAGTACCAAAGATGAGAAAATAATTAAAGGACAATAAATCCTTTAATTTATTACAGTAATAAAATAATAACAAAGTGGAAAAGAGAAAATGGTATTTATGATAAAGCTTGGATAATCGTAGCTGCAGAACCCCAGCCTGATAAGAAGAGTACGAGCCAGGCTGAGTGGCCTTGGAAGCTGCTCTTTCTGACCCTACTGAATTAGAGCTCTTCCATCAAGGCTCCTTACTTTCTCGGGTAAGTTTCTATGCAAGCTTTCTATGAGGTTGGGTTGGATAGTGGGAAGAGGAGGCTTGGCTGAGAGGAGCCAGTGACTCTCCTCAGGGCTGCAGGAAAGCCTGTGTCATCAGCAAAGCCAGCATCACCACAATCTGCTTCTTTGGCTGTTGTTCCTTCTGCCTAAAGCAAAGAACAGTTTAAACCAGGCTCTCGGGGGAGACAGCTCCTCTCCTTAACATCTCCCAGACACAGAGTCCAGCGCCCTGGGTGTTGTAAAGTTCCTGTGTGTCTGTTATATATCACCACAGCCACCGTGTCTCCTAAATATAAACGGTATGTTGAGAAAATGAAGTGTCCTTGCAGAAGTGAACGATGCAGGATGAACCTCTCGAAGCAGGAAGTCTGTATTAGCTGCTGGGAGAGCATCCCAGGCTTGGGCCTAAAGGCCAGAGCTCAGATGTGAAACTAGAGAAGAACACTGTTTTGAAGAGCGAGGAGCCTCAGGGTGTCTCTAGGTATCAACATATAAGGCTCTGAGTGTGTATTTAACATACATGAAACATAGTTCCGTCCTAGAATATTCATGCCTAAAATTAGAGTGCCTGAACAAAAAGTCAGCAGGCAGCAGCGGCGTTCAATTTAGCTCTGAACAAGTTTGCCAGGTCTCCCACATAAACCACAGCCCACTCCCGGGACGCTAGAACACCGATGTGTCACCTTCCAATCTGTCCCAGAACATTCGTCCTCTATGAAAACAGGGCAATAGCTACACAACACCCCCCCCACTTCTCCTCTGCCCACGGCCTTCAATTACAGCAGAGAAGAAAGAGGGATTGTGGGACCAGGACAAGCATGAGCTCACTTAAGGCATCATGCACATGATGCTGCTGACTTCAACACCAAAGTGTACAGAGAACCCAGCTAGGTCATTCAGTAATGCAAAACACACATTTAGCAAGTCAGCTCCCTGTGGAGGGAGAGGAGCTTCGTGAGTTTACAGGAATTCTTGCCAAAGAAATTTCCAAAGACTAGAAGACCATTTATCTCCAAAAGGAGTGTCTTTGAGCTTTCAGCATCTGCCATCCTCATCCTCCATGGTGGTGTCCCAGTTCATGATATTTAACAGTGCTCTTTAAGAACCATCATTCTTTCCTTCCGTTAGTCTTTCAGTAATTTATCAATAGTTTGGGGATTCATTTATGTCCCCATCACTGAACAGGAGATATTCAGGAGATACAGAAACTGTTAAAATATGCAATCCCAAGTTTTACATACTGACACAGCTTAAGATTTTGTCAAATACCTTTCAGTGACTCCATTATGCCATTGTCTTTAGTCTAAAAGAATCAAATTGTTTTCAGTAAAAACAAAAGAAAATTGGCAGTTACCAAGACAATTTCACTCCCATTGATAATATGTATGGCATGAATAAAAACATAACTTGGTGATAGTCTGATAACCTATGCCACTTACATAAGTGAATGATCAAATTGTTTACTCCAGGAAAGTCTTCCCGGTACCAATTTTGGCGCTAAGCCTGTGGAGCCTGCAGCATGGTGGGAAAGACAGACGATCAGTGAATGGCGTGTGAGTTTAGGAGACCCGCACCCACCCGTGCACCCGGAGGGAAAGGCCACCAGCAAGGGCCGGGGCTGCCAGTCCTCTTAGAGAGCAGTGCTGAAGCAGAGGTCAAAGTGAGACCGAAAAGTGTTCAGTGTGACTCTAGCCACAAACAGCCCTAGAGCACACTAACCTAGTAAACACGTAGCAGTATAAGTACTTCCCCAGCGCCCCAAAGCTGTTTCATGCTATAGAAACCTTGCCGGCCAATGAGGGTAAAGAAGACCTAATGAGCCTAATTTGTTCACAGGTGATTAACTATTAGGCTGAAAGAAAAGTGGGTCAGGCAGCTGGGCCACTGTGCACTAGAGATCAATTCTGCATGGGGACAGGTTTTGGGCACAGAAGCCCACCCTTCTTTTCTACCTTGTGTCTGCCACATGGTCAGCGAGAGCATACAGGCAGGTGAGCAAGAAGGCAGTCTTACTGGGCTTCTGAGAAAGCACAATGAGGTCACATGTAGGGGGTGCAGAAAAGCAAAGAAGGTCATTGGTGGGACGCCTGACCCTTAGACTTAACAAAGCTGAACCCTGATGCTCCCCAGAAGTCAGAAATAGGGAGAACGGGAAATTGCAGACCTTGTCAGGGTTTGTCTCTGTTGTTGCAATGGCAAACACAGGCCCTTGTTTCGCAGACTCCAGAAAACTCCTTAGGAGGTATCTTGTGGAAGACTCCAAGGAAGCCGGGGTCTCTTTAACCTCCATCATTAACAAGCTTTGATTTTACTTTATTGTAGAAATAAGCATGTACCTCATTAACTGGATGGACCCAAAGACTATGAAAAACATAAGTAGCGGTTCAGGGTTAGAGCTCATGAAGTTTGGGTTTAATCTCTAACACCAAAATAAAAGAAAGGGAAGGAAGGATGGAAGGGACGGAGGGAGGGAAGGAGGGAGGCTGGAAGGGAAAGATGGAGATTGGAAGGGAGGGAGGAAGGAAGGCTGAGGGGGAGGGAGGGAGGGCCTACTAAAGTGAATGTCTCTCATTCACTCCCAGCTTTATGGGGGGGGGTCTTGGTCTGCTGCCCTCTGTGAAGAGCAGGCTAGTTTTCAGTTTAATTGCTCAACATTGCTTTTCAGATTCACTGAATGAAAATTCTAGTTTCTCTGGCAATTATTGATCCAATGTCAGCTCTTCATTTCACAAGCAATGAGTTATGGCAAGATTGCATGTTGTACATTGATCCATCTGCCACAGCATCATTGGAAGTCAATCATGACCTCCTTTTGGTCTCAACTTGTACCTGGATTATTTGATACCGGCTTCAAGTCTAAGGTGACAAGTTTGGCCAAGAAAACAGAAGTGTTCTCCCTGTGCAATTACATGGCAAGTTATATCTTCTGGGAATGGCTTCCAGAAGCAGCTGAACCTGTTGACCAATTACTGTCTGCAGCAACAGCGACATAGTCATTTTGTCAAGCTTAACTCCATCCTGTGCCAGACGCCTGCGACATGGACAAGGGTGGCACTCTACGAAGCCCCGAGCAAGTGAGATCCTGAGTGAATGTGTATTGTTTGATATGGGTATGACTATGTCAGAGACTCTAGCTTCAGACCCAGGGAGGAGTTCCAAAACCTTCACCAAGACTGAGGCTCAGAGAAATAACAGCAAGGCTTTTTTCAGGGTAGGGAGAAGAAAATGTCCACTGTACCTTCCCTCGTCCAGATATCTCTAGCCTAGAGATTGCTCCCGACAGAGACTGCTCCTACAAGATGAGCTGAACACAGCTCTTTGATCCAGCTGTGCACCATAAACCCTGTCTCTTATTATCTATATGTCATAATCCCCTCCTTGTTCGACTGTATGCAATAACTCTGCCTCTCTGTGTTCAAACACGCTGTGCTTCGGGGAACTGCAGCTTCTCCATCAGAGAGCCTGGTCCATCTGACCCCAGCTTTTCTTTTGGTCTCTGTGTGTCTTTTCTCCATTCCCTCACTACCCTAGTCAGGTCCATCCCTGGAACCATGTAAGTCCATGGCCCAACACTAACAAATTGATCTAAAACGCTCCTCATTCAGTAACACATGGCCTCATTCTGAGGCCAAATAAATGAATGATCTTGGAAGACAAATGAAATGGCTGCTGTAACTGGAGGTTTCGCTCTTGCCCTCCAGTTCCCAAGTAACCACTCAGAGGTTTAATACTAATTACAAACTGTTTGACCTATTGGCTCAGGTTTATTATTAACTAGCTCTTACAACTTAAATTAATCCATTTCTATTAGTCTATATTTTACCAAGAGGCTCGTGGCTTGTTACCTCACATCTTGTTTCTCCAGCAGCTGCTGGCGTCTCCCTGACTCTACCTCCTTTTCCCCTGTATCTTTGTTTGGATTTCCTCCCTGGCTCTATTCTGCCTGCATATTGGAAAAATCAGCTTCTTTATTAACCAATGGTAATAAAACATATTTACAGCATATAGAGAGGCATCCCACATCATGCAGTCCTGTTCAAAATCGAACATGATTAAGAAGTTAAATTAATATTCCTATTGAGCAAAAAAGTAAACGAGGATTTGGGTGATTTCTTCCTGAAAAATACTTTAGACTAGAGTCTGTGCTATGTTGGCTTTTTTTTTCTTAACTGGGAGCAAATTTGGAGAGTTAAGCTAAGTACTTCTTTCAATTCTTAGATGATGAAGTACTCAGTAACAAGAAAGTCCTCTAGACTATCCGCAGATACTCCTTAGTCTACCATCCGTTCTTTTAACAGCCTCCTTGTGGGTATCACTTTGACAAACCTCTTGGGAGCTTGAAGAGTTTCAAGTTTAAAGTCTTTTGTGATATACCTTAATCATGGAGAACTTTGAACTTCTTGTTTTTTCTTGCCTTCTCTTGATACCTACAAAGTGTGGTTCTAGGGGGGGAGAAACTGAGGGGCCAAGAGAAGGGAGATTTTTCATGGTATACATATCTCACCTATAGAAGCCTGAAATTCATACATGGTGGCAATTCAGAAGACTGATTCCATAACAGTCTCTTTCCAGTTTGGAGTGAGAATTATTAGATTATTTGATTTTGTCCTGTTTACTTTACTTTTATAATCTCCTTACCACATACTCCTTCATATTCTCTTTGGAATCAGTCTAGATATAAATGTCCAAATATATGCACATACAGACACACACCACAGGGGAATATTCGTATACACTGCAAAAATGTTCCTCTGCCTAAGGTTCCTTCTGATTGGCTCAATAAAAAGTTGAATGTCCAATAGCCAGGCAGGAGAGGATAGGTGGGATTTCCAGGGAGAAAGAGGAAGAGGAGGAGGATTCTAGGAGCACACAGATTTTGCCAGAGACTGTGAAGAATTCAGGTGTATGGTACGGAACAGAGGAAACCGAGCTATGTGGCAGAATGTAGAGACAGGTTAATTTAGGCTAAGGCCAAGCTTTCATAATTAATATTAAGTTTCTATGTCATCATTGGGGAGCTGGCAGTCCCACAAAAAAATAGTCTGACAGGAAAGTTTGCTACAACACACTACCCCCACACAGTCTGATCATCGTGCTGAAAGGTTCTTGGCGAATTCCCAACGTTGTCACCTCACGTGATCTGTTAATGGCGCACTGGACCCAGAACCCAAGTCTCTGCAATTTTCAGTCTTTTGCTCTTTCTGTTCATTTTGAAGTGGCTTGAAAGTCAGCCAGCTGTGTGCTTAGACTTTAAAAGCACAACCGTGTACTTCTCATCCAACCCTAGGGACTGTAAACCAAAAGGCATTGTCAAGAGCTAATTTTCATCTTTATAGGAAAATGAGATGAGAGGTACTGTTTCCAGTGAGAACCGGGTTACCCTGAGGAAATATTCATTGTGTAATCTGCTAATGTTCTGCCAATATCTTCCTCATCACCATCAGGGAAGGTAAGAAGACAAACCCCTGGGCCCAGCATCTTGAGGTATCTACCTTCCTTCTCTCTCCCCACACTAAACTACTTCTGGGTTCCTAGATATGCCTCATAAGACATGTGATGTGTCTCCTCCATCACATCCCTCTCCCACTGAACCCCCTCTTTCAAACAGACTGTACACATCCCTAATTAGTCAACCCTGTCAACCCTTTCTTTGCTGTTCCATTAATAATGTGGAGATGTCTCTCATAACAAGGAGAAAGTTTATGCTGATCTATCTAATAAAATGTGTGCTCACTCAGAAGTTAGAAGGAGATGCCAGGAATTCTATTCAGAGGTGGAGGAAGAGGTTCAGGGCTTCAAGATTATCCTTGGCTGCATAGAGAGTTCAAGGCTAACCCAGGCTTCAAAGGGTTCTGTTTCAAAATAAAATAAACGCACACACAAACTGTATAAGAACATAATGAAGCATGTGAGATTATACACTAAATAAATACAACAGCAATAATTCAGTATATATTGAAAGCAGGTTATCTGCAGGCATAAGACAGAACTTGGAGGGATCTACAAAGTCTAAGAAATGCTCTGCGTCCATCAAGAGCCAAGAGGATAATCAGAACTTTAAAGCGTCATGGAAGACACATCGACATTATGAACATATGTGCACAGTACAGGTGAGGGGTCAAGACGATAAAACGTAGACACCACATAGAGGAATGCAAACAAAACTCCCTCTGTATAAGGAGAGAAAGGACCACTGACAGTAATACCACCTGTTTCCCCCTCCATATCATGCTCATAAATCAGCGAAGAAAATAAACTGTGGTTTTCTGCTAGATGTTCTAATTTAATTAAATTTATTTAGTTAAATTAATTCTGCCTTTAATTTAAAATGAGAGAAGAAAATACAGTGTTCATTCAGCTGTTAACTCCTAAGACTAATGAAAGTAATGATAATGAGATCATTTACCAAGTGCCAGTCATTTGGTTGATGGGTAGCTGCGCTATGAGAAACTGAATCGCTTGTTTCTGTTTCAACAACTTTGCTCCACTAGAAAACACCCCCTGACAGCCACACCCTAACTGTCAGGCTAAAATACCACCGATATATCCCTGTTCTGGTTGTGACAAGAACTTCACTTTTTTTTGGCTGTCTTTTGAAAAGCACCCCTTTTCATTTTCCTCCCAGCACTTGCCACCCCCACATCTCTCCTGAACCTTGCAGAGTGAATCAAAGACCAAGGACATAAGCATGCTACTATGTCCCCATTTCAGGTTTAACTACAGATTTTCTCCTGTTTGACTAGGCAGGAAGGAGCCCAGGTCTGTAACCGATAGCTGACCCATTCCACTTTCTGACAAAACAAGATTTCATGCAACTTGCAAAGACAGAAGACAAAGTGGCAGACAGAAGTCTAGTCTGCCATTTCCCTGCCCAAGTCACTCACTTAAGGACAATTATTCCATTGAATTGCTTTTAGCTTCTTTTTCTTCCTTGTACTGAATTATTTTGCTTTTAGTCAAAATAGGACATTTTAGAAAGAAAAGAGTGGGTTTGCACTCAAAAGTTCAAGGGCTGCTAGCCGTGTGACACCCTGATTTCCTCCATTTTTTTTTTGTAAGGTTTCTCCAACTTCATTTTTCTGCAACAGAAAAAGTAAATTAATAGAGAAATTTGCTGTCAGAGAACGAATTCTAAAAATTAAATATCACCCTTTGATTATTGTTTCAATCTCCATTTGCCTTTTAACCTAATAGAGGCAGTAAACTAATTTCCTTTAGGCATTTTGTTCAATGGCATCATGAGTGACTTTGCTAATGCTGCAGGACAGTCACACAGGGTCACATGGCTAGCAACCTAACATTAAAGGGTAATTTCCAGGCCATCAATGGCACTCACTTCTGAGGAAACCACATCCTGCAGGGATGGGGCTGGTGTGGGAGTCCATTCCCATGGGTTGGAGTCCCAGGCTTCTCCCAACCCCTTGCTACCATTTCCCAGCCATACCTGAATTCTCATAGTTAGTTTGCAAAACCCACAAGTGGAGCCACAGCCAATCTCCCCTCCCCTAGTTAAAGTTTAGGGAAAAGGTAGCACAAACCCAGCCATTGTACCTTCTTTATACTCACAGCCTATTATCGTATTATTGAGCATTGTCATGATTTTTTCTTTGAGTTTTAGTGCCCCACAAACCCTGGGCTCAGGTGGAAGTTGGGGGTGGAAATAGAACTATCCAGACCCAGAAGCCTAGGGGGCTCTGACTGCATTATGCAACAGCACTCTAGAGGGGAGAACTGTGGCAGACACCACACATTATACTGGAAGATATTTGTGGAATGCCGTGTTCTATCTATAGAAGATCTGCAAGCCTGGGGCCAAAGGGAGCAGAAGCAGCAAGAGTCTGAAGCAGGAATGGTGTGGCTTGTTTTTGTTGTTTTGGTTTGGTGTTTTTTTTTCCTAGAAGGACACATATACACAGAGCACCTAAGATTTAGTGTTTCTTGAGTGGGGAAGAGATTTTTATATCCCTTCCTTCCTTCAGTGAGTTCATTCCACATTCCAGAGTTCCTCTTAGGTAAAAAAAAAAAAAAAAAAAAAAAAAAAAAAAAAAAAAAAAAAAAAAAAAAAAGAAGACAAGACACCTTTAGACCAGGGTTGTTTTCAGAAAGGGAGCTTGAAGCCATCATGTCACTCCCTTAAGCTTTTACCCCATGCCAAAGTAAGCTAGTAAGTCTTGGGAGTCCGCACTGGACAATATGAAGACAAGAGATAGGACGGTCGTCGCTATGCACAGAAGGGAGACTCCCTTTTCCCCTTTCTTGCTTTCTCAGATTCACAGGCGTGTGAAACGGATAGTGTCGAGTCTGGGGTGTAAATAAGGAAACCAGAATCAGGAAACAAAACAAACAAACTGGGTATAGTGGTGCATGTCCTTAATCCCAACACTCGGAAGTTGAAGCAGGTGGACCTCTGAGTTTGAGGCTAACTTGGCCTGCATTCTGAACTCCAGAACAGTCAGGGCTTCTCGTAAAACAACAACCAAAAATAATAACAAACAAAACACCCATCAATTCTCCAGTCTCAGCATTATCATGATGAAAAGCTAGAATTTGGGGTAGAGAGGTGGTTTTAGTCAGTCAAGTGTTTGCCATATAAACATGCACAATACAAGAGTCCCAAGAAGTGGGTGTTTAAGCAAAGGGTTTTTTTAAGGTTAGAAAACAACTTGATAGTAAAAAAGGTCGTGATCAGTGGATTTCACAGTACCATCAAAGCACAGAGGTATCAAATAGCTTGATGCTTTTGAAGAACTGTAAATAGTTGGTACAATTAGTACAAACGTGGGTTAGGACAGATAGGAAATCCACATCGTACAAACGTGAGTGCCTTCTCTCTACTCTGAGGACAGTGTGCTTTGTACCAAAAGGCATAGGACATCCACCTGGGACTGTTAACACAGGAGCATGCCTCCCAAGCTAATTGTTCACCTACCCGCTCAAGATCACGCACCTTGCAATCCCTGTGTCAGGCTGAGTCTGCAGGTCATGGCATGTTTGAGATTTGGGGTCAGGAGGCACAGAGAACAAAAACCAAATAAAAGGTAAGAACCAACCTGACCTGGATATGAAGTCAGGATTGTCAGAACCCCTGGATTCTTACTTAATTCCTTGGTTCTTTTGTCTGAACTGATGTGAATTCTTCATCTTGAGTAAACCAAGAGCATTCGCAGCATGAGTCCTTGGGTACCACATTTGGTGACTTGTGCTGCCACAACAAAATATCACAGGTGGGCTAGCTTAAACAATGGAACTGCATTGCCTCACAATTGAAGAATAAAGAGTGAGATCAAGTTAGAGGCACAGCTGGCTCCTCCTAAGAGCTGTCCCTTACTTAACTGGCTTCTGATAATATGCTACAATCTGTTATGCCCCTTGGCTTGTAAAATATTGCCACAATCTCCACCTTCATGCTTGTGGCATCCTTCCTGAATGCAGGCCTGTCTACAGATTTCCTTTTCATATGATTAATCATGCCAGTCATGATACAGGAGATGAAGGCAAGAGAATTAGGAGTCCAAGGTCTTCCTTGGATACAAAGCAAGTTCAAAGAGAGCTTGAGCTACATAAGACCCTATCTCAGAAAAAGAAACAAATACAAGAAAAACTCAATTATATAGGTTTAGGACTCAGTCTAGTAGCCTTGATTTTAGTATCACTTGATTATAAGTGTAAAGAGTCTGTCTCCAAACAAGGTTAGGCGCTGAAGCAATTACTTCAATGTAAGAAATTTGTAGCTACAGCTCAATACATGAGGGTATAACTTTTATAAAAATAGGTTTCACTGCTTTAAAGTGGTTCTGAATTGATTTACATATTAAAAGTGTGAGATCCTGTTTATGTAACAAGACAAAGAAGGGAAAGCCCTATTAGTAAGAGACCTAGAACAACCAAGTAGTTCAACGGAGACTACGTTTGACCCCTTAAACTATATTTTAAAATATATTTTATTATCTTCTTACGTGTATGTCTATGTCTATGCAAGTGAATTCTTCATGTGTATGGGTGCCCATGGATGCCAGGAGAGGGCAGACACTGGATCCCCTGGAACTGGAAAGTGAGGCGGTTGTTGAGTCACCTGATATAGATGCTGGAACCAAACTCTAGTCCTCTAAGAGCAGTAAATGTTCTTAACTGCAGAGCCCCCTATACAGTCCTGATACATGCTAAACTTTAAAAGAGTCTTCTCCTTTCCTTATGTCAGGCATGGCAGTATGCGGGCCTGTACCCATAGCTTCCCAGGAGACTGAGCTACGTTCTCATTCTCTTCAAAGAAAAGCCTGTGGAACACTGAAGACACTGACACAAAAAATAAGATTAAAAGGGCTGTGGTATAGCTCTTGCCTAGAATGCACGAGTCCCTGCATTTGATCCCCAATACTGCCAAGTGTGTGTGGAGGGGGGTGACTTTTTCTAATTTGTTGGGTTTCACAGAGCAGGAGTAAGGGAGGTGGTTGAGAAAAAAATATGATGTAGAAATGTCATCCATAAAATCTTTTTGACTAATTTAAAGTTTTCTTCGGCCTAGAAACCCAATAGCTCTCTGATCGGGCTATCATCCTCTTTATGGAGGAGGAACTGAGGGCCAGCGATGTTAACGACATCCCTTTTGGGTCCATTTCGGAAATGATGGGGCTTGAGATGTAAAAATCAGTCTATTCTAATCTCGCTTGAACTGCCTGAGTAATTTCTTGAGCATCTTGATTGAAAACCAAGTATTTGTTACAAAGTTGTTTCTAGTATGTTGCCCAAAGAAGTAGCCTCTTGGGAGAACATTGTTTGCACCACAAATAATTGATGCTCAATTTTAACAAAACCCTCTGTGAAGTCAACTGCAGGTCCTCTGCTGCGATACCCATGTCATATGATAACATACTAATACCCATGTCATACTATAACATACTAACACTTTTTCCCTTTGATAGCAAGGTCCAAGCACAGGCTATACAAATATCCTTTCACAGGTTTTTCCCACCTAACTCTTCCACAGAAGTGGACACTCTCATGAGACAAGACTGTGGGGAATAACAGACACCATCTTCCATGTCATCCTCCCCAGTACTATTCCAGTACATTACTTAGTCTTTAATTTTTGAAATTAAAGACCCACTTTACTTTGAAGCTTTAAGGAGAGAAAATAGACGGGAGCCGAAGCCGTTAATGAAGACAGGAGATCCAGCCTTTAAAGAACTAATTCTCGCTATGTGTGGAAACGGAATGAGTCGTTTTTGCCAGTTTTCTTGGGCAGGAAGGTTAGTTAATAGCTCCATGCTTATAGTTTAATAGTATAAACTTATACTTTAAATAGTATAAGCTTATAGTTTAAAGTATTTGTATAGATGACAGGACACAACTTAAAAGGCCGAGGCCAATGAAATACTAAGGAGCAGGAAGGCTTAGGTCGTTCTTGCTCTGGTTCTGGTCGTTGCACACATCACTTACAAGTGGGAGGATCTCAACAGCAACAGTCTTGGCCGTCAGGGACATCCAGGGTGTCAACAAAGTGAGAAGTTCCGAACCCCAGAAAGAGCTGAGACCAATAGTCCCTAGCTTTGGCACTTTCCCTCCTTCTTTGGTCGTTAACTATTAGTCTTACATCTTCCTAGTTTTTGACTTTTACCGAGGCTCCCCTTTGCTTTACCACCAGAGAAACATATTTGCTACCGAAGAAAGTCCTAAAATGGGCAGCTTTGATTTTTCTCGTAGGGATACAAATTCATCAACATCATCTCCCTAGCACATAAAGCCTTCTCTTCCTGCAAGATGCTACTTACAGCATCTTGGAAGGTTTAGAAGTCACGGAGAGATCCACAAAGGTCCTGCTTTGCAGGGACGTCTGTCAGGTTGGCATTACCAGAGGCTGTGGGGTCTGCCCCCTGAGGCCTGGTGTCCCAGTACCCACAGCGTGAATCCACAGATCCGGAAGTAGAAAAGTTAAGGGGCTCTGAGGTTTATGGGGACGCAAATGTCAGGGCAGAACTTTCAAACAGGCTGAGTCCCTGATGTACGTGGGCGACTGAGCCTGACAGCCCAGCCCTGGGATTCGGGCAGAGTGAAAACACGGAGAATGGCTTGGTCAATGAAAAATTATCTTCATGATGGAATGAAGGCTTTGGACCTCGTATCTACTGCTCCAGGCTAACTCAGACCTGACCCCAGACACCGTGGTTGGTTCCCCGAGGGTCCTCGGCTGCATCCTCGTGCTTTCTCCTTGAGACCATCAGTTTGGGCTTCGTGCTCTGAAAGCTGACCTTCTTGGCTGCGGAGCAGACTAAGGCCAACCCTGGGGGAATTACACGAGATAGGATCGAGTCCAGGTGGGGTTACCAGAGGCGAGAGCGCCAGAAGGAATCAAGAGTTTAATTAACTAGTGCCCTCTCTACACGCCCCAAAGGAAAGGGAACCCTAATGGGGACCCCGTCAAACTGTTTGATCAGAGGAAATTGGGTTTACCTTTTCCTCCCCTTCACCCTTTCTATCTCGCAATCAATCCATCTGGATTATTGACTGAACCACGACCACAGCATTAAAAAGGGCATAGACTCGGGGGCGGGGCGGGACGGGGCGGAGACTCGTGGGCCTGCAGACCGCAGCCCGGCGGGTGCAGCCTGGCGGGAGGGATCGGGGGCGCGTGGGCGCGCAGAGTCTCCTGCATCCCAGGCGTCCGCGCTCCGGGATTTCGCTGGCGCCCGCTCGGCGGCCCGGGGCGGGTGCTCTGCAGCGGCCCGGGTTGGAGCGCGCACTCCGCCTGCAGCCGAGCAGCGGCCGGGGAGCCGCCACCATGCCATCCCCGCGCCGCCTGCGCTGACCTGGTACCGCGCGGCCGCAGCGCTCCGTGCCCGGCTGCGGACGCACCCGGGGCTGCGCACGCGGGAGCGCGCCTGACGCGGAGGACCGCAGCTCCCAGCGCCTGCGAGGAAGATCGCGCGGCCGCCGCTCGCGCGTGGGGGTGAGTGGCTCGGGGCGCCGGGGCGGGGGGCGCCGCGGCTCGGACCGCGTTGTCACGGCGCGGGATGGGACGTCCGGCGGTTTGGGAGCGCGGGGAAGACGCCGGGAGGGCTGCTGGGCTGTGGTTGCGCAGAGGCTGGGCGCACGGCCCCTCGTGCTGCGTGGCAGCCAGGTCGTGCCGGCTCTCCCCCCTCCCCCGGCGCCGAGGCCAGCTGCATGGCCCCGAATCGGGCCACGCAAGAGCGGGGAGGCGAGGGTGAGTGGCTGAGGATCGCCTGTCACCTACTGGCGTCTGCGGGGAGGCTCGGCCCCTAGCGCGCCCGGGAAGGGCCGCCTGCCCTGGCGAGGCAGCCGCAGCCTGCCCTCCGTGGAGACCCCACTCTCACGCAGCTCGCCCGTGGGAGAGAAGGGGAGCCGCGGCGTCCTGCCTTCTGGCAGAAAAAGTTGAAGAAACTAGGTCTGTTAATAATTAGCAGGAGCGGGACTCGGGATGCAGCAGAAAAGCTGTTGAGTTTTCATTGCCCTCTAAGAAAAACAAACGGCATCGCCAACGACTATTGGCAGGGCCGTGTTATTTTTGGGACTTTCGGAAAATTGTCCACAGATTGCGTTCGGGAGACTGAAGACGGAGGGGGGTGTACCCGGGAGGTCGCGGGGACGGCTGGCACCGCTTTGAGTTCCAGCCCGCCCCGGGAGGACTCAGATTCTTAAGCCTGACGCACTTGGTTCCTGATTTTAAAACGCGTCAGGCAGGACTGCAGCCAGGATCAAGGAGAAGAACGCACAGCGAACCGGCCTGAAGGAGCATATGTGAAAATCCCTGATCAAGCCCAAGTGCACTTGTGCTGTTAAAAAAAAAAAATGCTGCATTTGTGGCTTTTAGGGTAGGTTTTATGAATGACAAATTATACTTGATGAAATTGTATCTCCTATCTGTCCCTGAACAGTTCTGTCTGCCGCCTGGTTTTAATCAGCGCTTTCGGAAGGCAGTGTCTGCGCTGCGCTGATGTTATATAATTGACGTGGTTCGCCATCAGATATTTTTTAATGTACTTTTGGAGTGAAGGAGACTTCCATCTTCAGACAGGCCCAAGGTGTAGACGAATGAGAGCTGTTAAGGTTTGCCCTCCTCTAGCTCCAGATGTGTGAGCTCAGCTGTTGCCTGTCACTTAGGTGACAACTGGCCTTTTTCCGACTAAGCCTTTGCTGTCGCCATTATCCTCAGTGAAGTGTCAGTGTTCAGCGGCCTTCTTTACCAAGAGTGGGACCCTGCCCCTTGGGAAGTGTCAGCCGCGTTTGATCATCCCCAACAATATGTCTGTTTTTAGAGTAGGAAATGGGGAGGAGAAAATACCAAAAACCTTGACAGCAAGATAGATACACTTTTAGATTTAGGACCAACCTAATCTAAAAATTCTGTTTTAATCAAGACAGCTCCGTAAGGATGACGCAATGTTTGTTGAGCCTTTTTGCCTAGAACAATATTTGCTCCCACCAGGGGATTTAAAACTTAAACAGCAACCATTTATCTTGCTGTCTGGTGGGATTGGGTTCATTTTGCCTCCAATGGGGTCCTAGCCTAGGTGGCTGGGACAAGAATCTATCATTGTAGCCACCTGGAGCCTAAAAAAGCAAAATATAGCACCTGCTGGTAGCAAAGAGTTCTAAATGCCATCAACTGGCGAGTCAGAAAACACAGAAGGAGATATTTAATAAGCACTTCTAGAAATGTTTATATGAAGGATTTAAAGGCTAACAATGTAGGGGCTATACAAAGGACACTAGAAATAAGGGATGCTACCCTCAGCTAAGAGTTTGCACTCCTACTGATAACTCAAAATAAGTCATAGCTAGCGTGAATGAATGAATGACTCGTGCTTTGAAATAAGCCTTGGGAAGGAAAAGAAGGAGCAGAATGGTGTCTAAAGATGGACAGGTTGATATGAGTGAATGAGTTTAGTAATTTAATTTTCCCATTCTTAATTTGGTATAATTGAAGAGTTGCCAGTGAGTGAGCCTGTTGATTCACGGACTGTTTTTAAGAAAAAACTGTTATATTTAACTAAAGTGACAGATTCAATCGGTTCTGCAGGTAACACCAATGATGCTTAAAAGGTTGGCTATGTTTTTTTATATAACCAAGGACCATGGGTCTACTTTTTGTTGTAATGAGTCAGCTTGGGTGATGAAAGAAAAACTTAATACAAGCTAGAAGGGAAAAGAAACTTTGTGGTTGATAGCTAGACTGTGATAGAATTGTCCCCGCTAGTCTCTCTTAGTAGTTTAAAATATCCGGAATAGGTAATCTCTTTAAACTCTACAGTAGCTTGTCGGTGGCGCACAAAAGGTTAGGTTCTGCGAGCAATGTCTTTGCAATACTGGGGGCAAACCTGGGCACGTGCTCCAGCACATGAGCCACACCCCAGGGAGTGACATCCCTAATACTGGAGAAATAGAATGAGAACCTTTAAAAATTATTTGCCAGCTAGAAACTCTCACAATAACCTACCCTATATTTTTTTAATTGTCTGATATTAAGGGCAGCAATTCTCAGTCGAGATGATCCTTTACTGGTTGGTATTTTAATTATAGCAGTTAGTTCCCTGAACAGAGTATCTTATAATGGATAAATTTTCCATTTTAAAAAAGTAGAATTTCAAAAGTCAAAAACAGGGTTCTGGAGAGATGGCTCAGTTGGTAAAGAGCTTGTTGTACAAGTATGAGGGCCCTGGTTCAGATCCCCAGGACCCATGTAAAGAGATGAAGCATGGCTACCTGCGGTTGGAATCTCAGCACTAGTGGAACAGGGCAGGCAGTTTCCAGAACACCCAGGGAGCCGGCCTAGACCATCAGTGAGCTTAGGTTCACTGAGAGACTGTGTCAAAAAACAAGGTGGAGAGACATAGAGGGAGATGGGTGACATCAACCTCTGACCTCCATGCTGACACCACATACGAACACACACACACACACACACACACACTGATTCTCATGTGTGCACAGGAATGTTTGTTATGTCATCTGACCAAGATAGACTCCTCCCCTCAGGAAATAGTTCTTTGTTTTCTCCATGTTATATAAAACAGTGTTCTGTGTTCAATTCTTCCTATTGTGAGAGTATTAAAATTGTGTAAATCTAGGTGCAGTGAAGAGGAATAAGGAAAGTGAATGAGGTGTTTCTTGGTGGGTGGGTTGGTACGCTAAGGGATCATTATTTTTCTCCTGGTTATTGGATAAAGAACTTTAGAAAGTGGGTGTGAACAAATGATTGGAGCGGAGAGCAGAGTTATCTAGAGGCCAAGCCAGGTACTGCTACAGTGTCTCAAAGCCTCAGGAAAAGCGGAGGCTGTGCTTCTGACAGAGTGTCAGGGACCAGGATGGCCTAAGGGCAGCATAGAGCCTTACTCTTCTGGACTCCTCCCTTTGGACATATTCAAAAGTCGTCCCTCAGCACCCTGGCAACCAGCAAATGCACCATGTGGTTTACAGTGGTGCTCCTCAGACATGGAGTCAACCCCTGCTGTGGGCTAGTATGTGGGAAAGGCTGGCCAATAGCAGCCAGGAAGCCTCACGCCTGTATCCCCTGACCCTCTCCTGAAGAAGGCAGTGGAAAGAGGTTTGCTTTACAGCTTGGCGCATGCTGATGTCATGACATTTCTGGCACAGAGATACGACAGAATAATCAGATCCCTTGCCGTGTGCCAGAATGACATGCTTTTTCCGCGAGCTGTTCCTGAGCCGCTGGTCCACGGGCATGGGCTGTTTCCAGTTACTCGGGATCAGGCCTCTCAGACAGTTCAATAATTCTTCCTGTGTCTGTCTGTTTAAACTAAATGCTCATCATCACATCTGAAGGGGCTTCTCGGAGAACACAAACATAGTACTACCATCCATGGTCATTTTCCTATAAGAAAAAAATGTCGGATAGGCAGAAACCACTGTAAGTATTTGAAACCAGAACTGCAAATGAGCCCATAGCTGTCATTCACTTTTATGTAACTCTTCCCCCCAAGTTTTTTCTAGGTGCTCCTAAAAAACCAACTGGCCAGTTAAGCTGAGGTTGCGTTTTTCTCCCTGGGGGATTGGAGCCAACCCCTTCCTTTCCAGCTCGTTACATAGTTGTCAGGAAACAAGGGAGGGCTGTGTTATTTCAGTTGTCTTGGTACTCTGTCCTGCTCTTGGCGTTCCAGTTCCCACCAGCTTTGCTGTGCTCTTCTGGCCTTTGGAAAGAAAGATGTGTCAGTGAAGGGTGACATTCTGCATTAAGATGCCCCCAGTGCCCCGAGTCCCCTCTCATAGTGTTCCACCGCCCTTCTTTTATGGAGGTACTGAGCCCACAACTCACAATTATGGTCTGTGACTTCAGTAACAATTCTGTTTGAAATGTTTCCAATTACACATAAGATTGGCCCCACGCAGCAGCTGCATGCCAAAAGCATTTCCTAGTGAGCTCCAAGAATCAGGCTGTGATTGCTTTTAATTTAAATAAGGGCTATTTGGTTTCCTGTGATTTTTTTTTTATAACCACCTTTTCCTCCATTTGTGTTGCCTTTTTAAAATAATTAGAAAGGCCAGTATAGAGTAGCCAGCACTTAATGTTATGTGACTCCAGTTTTCTAGGATACCATTTGCTCTGAGCAAACATCATTGGCTAAATAAAGGAAAGAAACTTTGTGTGCCATTGGGTTTCCCCAAGGAAGGGAAAAGGTTATCTGCTAACCTTTGTAAGCCACAATGCTTTCAAATTTCTTTCCTTTTTTCTTTAGAGACCTATCAAAAATTATTCTTTTAGGCCTTTGGATATCTGATACATTGCCTTTTATTCAAATTATTTCATCTTGCCATTTGAAGGACCATGAAGAGCTGTTTAAAACAAAAATACTAAAATGGTAGAGAGTTAAAAACATACTTAAGACAGAAGAGGAGACAGCAAATAATTTCATGCATTCCTCAGCCACCAGGGCTTCCCAGTCCACCTCCTCTGGGGGCTTCCGACTTTTTCTAACACAGCAGTGACTCCAGCCCTCCAACAGCCAGTGGATGTATTTGACGTACTAATCTTGAAAATAAGAAAATACACAGTCTTGGGAGTTGGCTTGTGTGGACTGGGATCAGACTTAGGGGGGGCTCTGTTTCCAGAACGGTTTTGTGGCCCCTCCCCCTGAAACACAACACCCACAGCCAGAGGGGATCCAATGGGTGAGGCGCTGAGATGGTCCCCAGGAAGGATTTTCACACAGGCTCTTTCAGTGCCTCCAGAGCATCCTGGAGAATATAGTTCTTCTTTAAGTTCAACAGTAGTTGGCTTGCCTGAATGCCAACATCTCTCTTAGCACTTTTGGACTGTTTCCACCATGCAATAAATAGTGCTGTTTAGTCCAAATTTGTAAATGCCATATTTCATGGAGCCCCTGCAGGAACAGCAGAAACAAACCCACTGCATCTGAGCCCTTTGCTACAGGGACCAGTTCCTCAGTAGCTACCATTAAAACAGAACACACACACACATACACACACACAAGCACACAGACTCAGGCATACATGCATACATACTAGCCTAATAGTAAAACTGGACTGTTTCACCTCAGTGAAAGAAAAGTGATTGGAGTTGTGTTGTATCTTCACCAGAGGCGTTTGTGTTTTATTATTACTTAAGTTATGACAAGCAAGTAGCATGGTAATCTGAAGAAATCAATAACTTGGTAGGTGTAATTGATATCTCCAGTTAGGCTATTTCCACGCTTGAATAATCTTAAGTTCCTTGATTCTGAGCGGGAAGGGGGTTAGATAGTATGGCACTTGGCTTTAAAAGAGACCTATGACAGACCATGTTAGGCTTCACATGAGAAGATCGCCCAGAACACACATGCTGGAACACTTGTATAACCTCTGTCAAGAGAAATGACATGTTCAATTCTTTCGTGTCTGTGTAATTAACAAGTATGGGCAGCGTTTGGAGTTTATGCATGCTACATAATTTTCTTGAAAAAGATAAAGTACGTGGAGCCGCAGATGTTTCTTATAGAAACTGCAGATGCGCTGTGGGAATTCTGTACCACATTCTGCGTAGCTTAGCTTTGTTCATCTCCGGGGTCGGGTGAGCAATTCCGCTGAGCTGCCTCCGCTCCCATTCGCTCCCATTTGTGCACAAGTCTTGAGCAATGGGCTGAAGTGATGGCTGGACCCCTCACATTGTTCTGAAAGGCTTTAGCCTTTTATGTTTTCTGTGACTACGAAGAGAGGGAAGAAAATACACATAGATGTTTAACGAACTTAACCATCTACGTTCCTGTTGTGGGCCGTCTATAAACGTGACCAGCTAAGTGGGCTAATAGCCAAAAACATGTCCTTCAGCCCTGCCAAGTGTGAGAAAGGCCGGCCAGCTTTCTCCATTTTGAAGGATTGGAAAATGTACTTTCTTAACCTTCTTTTGAATTGTAAGGAGTTAGCCAAGAAAATCATTTTCCCCTCCTCCTCCTGACCCAGGGAAAGCAAACAGCAGCACTGTTGGGATGGGAGTTCTTTGCACAGCTGACTTGGCTGTGTAGAAAACAGGTTACCAGGTCATCAGAGTGGAAAGAGCCTGCTGGCTGGCTCTGTGATTGCCACCTGGAGACACTGGCCTTTTAAACGTTGTTTCAGTCATTTTTGAGAGACTATCTTGTCTGTGTATCCTTTTTGTTCATGAGCAGGGATTCCAGGACAGACAGCTGTGAGCTCACAAGGAACTAACCATGCAGAGGAAGGCTTTTTTTTTTTCCTGGAAAAAATCATAAAAGTGGGACTCCAGGCCACTAGCTGCGTGGTTTTCAGTCAGTTTCTCAGCATCTCTGGGCTTCAGTTTTCTCATATATATAATGAAAGAATTAGGCTAGATCTGTATGTAATTAAAGAATGTAATCATAAACACCTGTGGAACTTTATCAAAGGCCAAATAATGCACAGAGATTTTTAAGGTGGGGCAAGGGGGCGTGCATTTCTCAATACTGGATATTGAACCCAGGAAAGTCCTGTGTGGGTTCACCGCTAGCCACGCCCCCAGCCCTTGGGTGGACTCTTGCACACATGGTCTGAATCAGCCATTCAGGAGATTCCGGTACACGGATGTGGTGGAGCCACTGAATTAGACAGTGTCAGAGATTCACTGCCAGAACAACAATTGTGTCTTTGCCCCACAGAGGCTGAACTCAGTGCTTTCTTCTTCCTTCCCACTCACTTTTTCACCATCTCTCTGCCTCCCTCCCTCCTTCCTCTTCATCTTCCCTCTCTGCCTCCCTCCCTTCTTCCTCTTTTGTTCATCCATGCTGAATGGCTACTCCATTCTACCGCTAACAAACTCTTGAAGTGTCACTGGGCCCCGTACTGCATGATTCATGCTGATTCATGTCACAGGGCAGAGACCTACCCCTGCCTGACACTCACTCGCTGCCAGCAAATACAGATGCCTGATGTCAAAGAACTTTGTGAAAATATAATGCAAATTATGTTTTCAAACAGTATACCCGCTATATTTTTGTCACCCTGGAGACACCTTTTAGGTAAACTATCTCCAAATTTAAAACAATTAACATAATCATTCACTAATCTGAAAAACAACATCATAAGTATATTATTTTACAGTACATTTACCATACTTAAAGCATATTTACTGTAATTTGTTTCAGATTAGTAATTGACCCATTGTTTTAAACTTGGGAGTATTCTCCCTAAAAAGATATCAGGAAATGGGGGAGAGGGGTGCATCTTATTCCAAAGTACAAGTTTTTCAGAAAGTGCAATTTGCATACTGTTGAAAAAATAACTTTATCCTACATCTTCTTACATTTTGAGTTCCTATAGTTGTTTAATAAATATTTTCAGGGTTTTGCAATCATAAAAATATGTCAATTTAAGAACTGTTACCCAAATGTATCACTATAAATTTTAAAAACTTATCTGAAAAATTATGAGTTTATTACAATTTTATTTACAATTTTGCATTCTACCTTTAAATATTTTGAATCATAAGATCAGACATTTTTAAATAAAACTTTATTAATATGAGTTTTTAGATACGCATCTTGAGTACAGAGATACAGGTCTGTCCTTTCAACAATGGGAATACTGATTCCCATTTCCATTTATTTTTTAAAGTTTAATTTATTTTTATGTGCATGTTCTGCCTGCATGTGAGGGTATCAGGGCCCCTGGAACTGGAGCTACAGGCAGCTGTGAGCTGTCATGTCAATGCTGGGAATTGAACCCCGGTCCTCTGGAAGAGCGGCCAGTGCACTTAACCCCTGAGCCATCTCTCTACCCTTTCCATTTTTTAAGATTTATTTTCTTTGTAGTTGCAGGGAGGGTGCAGGAGGAACAGGGGTATGTACACGTGTAAGTGAAGTCACCGCAGAGGCGGAAAGACGGCCTTGGATCCCCCTGAAGCTGGAGCTGTTATGATACATGGGTGCTGGGAACCGAGCCCAAGCTCTCCAGGAGAGGAGTGCCCCTCCTAACCACCGAGCCATCCCTATAACCCAATTCTCATCTCTTTGGACTAGTGGAGCAGTCTTTAAACTGGCTAATTGTAGTTATTTCTGTGGCCAGTATTATTTCCATCCTTGCACAGACATAAGTCCACATATATTCCATAGCGCGGAATTCTTGAAGAGCACACTCATGCTCTGCACAGAGGCTCGCCTCAGAGTCTCAATAAAACGGGACAAACATAGAGTTTTGTGGAAATTCATTAATAGGATTTGTTACCCGTCTCCTTTCTTTGCCTTTTTGGTCTGCGGTTTTAGTTGCTGCTTGTCGCTATCCAGCATGGCCATCATTTCAGCTTCCACAAGCTACATGGAACTTGAAAAGTCACTCTGGTGCATGTGAGCAGCAAGCATAAGTCCCTGGGTCCCTTCCCCGACACAGTGAATGAATAGCAGCACTCAGCATCACCAGGGCTGCATCTGCATAGCAAAAATCAAAGAGGACCGTGGATGCTTCTTCAGTTTCCCAGACTTTTGTTTGTTTGCTATTGTGTTTTTAATTCCATCTATTTTTTTTTAATTTAATAAGGCTTTTAAGTTCACTATTCTACAACCTGACTAGCTTTCCGATGTCCCTTGGACTTCTCACTGTGCAGGTATAACCAACCAGTCACGAAATCAACTGCTTTGGCACCTCTTCCTGTCCAGTGCATATTGCTAAATCAAACATCCCGGGGCCTGAGCGGACATTTCTACACTTGGGTTGTTAACACGGTGTAACTGAAAACTCTCACTTTCAGTCATTTTGTGAATGACACAAGGCACTGGAGTCATGAAGAGCCATAGCTGACAGAGTTGAAGGATCACTGGGAGAGCAAGCGGGGGTTGGCGGGGCTGCCTCCCAGTATGACAGACAGACGTTTGTATTTGTGGGTTTAACTGTCCTCAAGTTTCCCAGCTAATCCCATGTTTGTGATGGATTCCAAACTCCTGTAAAAGGGCACAGGATTGAGGCTCACTGTGTCATTCCTGTCACCACCCGAGGGATCAGGGACATAATACAGAGAGATGCGTTTCTTGTCAGTGGGATCAGAAGGGAATCCGTGCTCTGGCTTGGGAGGCTCAGCAGCAGCACCCCTTCATCCCCCAGTGCCACCCACCATCCCCACCTGTGACTTCTCCATAGTCCTAGAAAGCCAACTCTCTGTTTTCCTGGTCCGCAGCCCTGTCTCTAGCCCTAGAGCCCCTCGGCGAACGTGGTAGGTACTGAATAGCTGTGAACACAGTGAATCCTCGCTGTAGTCCAGTGGTGTGCAGTGCTCGGAAAAACACTTTACTACGGTTTCATTCTGATGCTCAAGCCGTAAAGTTATCAGATGATTTCTTTCTCTGCAAATCTGGTACTTAGGGACCATGTGATATATAACATAAAGACAAAAGAAGCCAAGATTGTTTTTCCCTGAGTCTTTCTTGTTTGGGGTTTAGGTTGTTTTTGTTGTGGTTTGGTTTGGTTTGGTGTTTCGAGACAGAATATCTCTATGTAGACCTTGTTCTTGGAACAGGTAGACCAGGCTGGCCTAGGGCTCAGAGATCTGCCTGCCTTGTCTCCCAAATGCTGGAATTAAACGCATGCGCCCCACCTGTCTAGGGTGTTTTTTTCTATCTGAAGTTTCTGAGAAACTTCCCTCTCCTTGGAATAAAACTAGATGAAAGGAAAGAGTCAAAGACGGGCTGGCCACCCTCCTTTCCCTTCCTCCACCCCACAGTGACAGGTGAGCTAGGACTACACAGCGGAGAGGACCTCGGTCCTCCGAGATGAACGTCTGCGGAAAGGAAGCTCCGTGGCCTTCCTCTTCACCATGAGTTACACTCCCTACGTAAGAGAGAGGCGGAGGAAGCATCCTCAGACAGGCTTTGGGGCTGCCCAAGGGTGACAGGCTGTCATTTACTCCTGATTTCAACCTGCTTGCTAGGAACCCTAGACATTATTTTAATGTCTCGGGTTCCAGGGACTAATTGGCAGTGGTTCAACTTTTTAAGAAGCCTAACCAACTTATTTGTCCAGAAATGATCATGATTTAATTTGACACTTTTTTTTTAACCACAGTAAGACAAATGCCCCCCAAGTGCAGGTTGCCTTCAGGTCTACCTCATGCATCTTTGCTTTGGGTTTGGGCTGGAGACTACCCAAGGTTAACCCGATGTCCTGATGAGGAGTCCACTGAGTTCAAGGCTCTAGCTGCTAAGCAGCTATGTCTTGGCAGCTCCCCAATAAAGCACATCTGCAGCTGAGGTTTTCAAAAGAAAGAAAAGCAGGAAGGTTGAGTGAACGTTGCTATGGCTTACCCAGCATGGTTGATGTCTGTGGTCTCCTACACACGGCTCTCCTTCCACAGATATGTCCTGTGTAGGAAATGCCTTTAACTGGTGGCTCTCACTAAATTGGATGCATCACTTAATTCTCTAGACTTCTTACTCTACTCTGCCTCGGCGGCCTCAGTTAGAATATGAAGGGCATGGTGATATATGTAGTTTATACTTTATTTGATTCCAAAATACTCAAGTTAGAGGTTGTCTCTTCAGGGAGCTGGACAGTGACTAACAGAAGTAGTGTCCTGTAGTCATCGTCGCCACCTGAATGGATGACTAGATTTATTAAAAGTCACTTGGAAACACTCCGGCTAGCAAGGTTCAGCTCACAGCTTTATCCATTCCTCCCTGTGGTCAGTTCCAAATCCAGAAGTTGCTATGTTCAGGGATATATATCCTTACCAGACCCAAAGTTGTTCTAAATAGATTCCTTGCAGTACAGTATGATAGCCACAGATAGAATAGAGCGGGGCAGTGGTGGCGCATGCCTTTAATCCTAGCACTCTGGAGGCAGAGGCAGACGGATCTCTGTGAGTCCGAGGTCTATACAATGAATTCCAGGACAGCCAGGGCTACTTGGAGAAACCCTGTCTCTGAAAACCTAAAATAAAATAAACAGAAAAGCAGAGTTATTAAGTAGAAAGTCACCAAGGTGATGTAGGTACAACAATGACTTCCTTGTCTTTGGCAAAAAGAAAAAAAAATGCTAACTGTGAGCGTTATATTCATCATGGGAAATACATAGGATTTAAAGCGTGGGACTTGGAGTGCTCTGCTCATGTGTGTTTGTATAGTCCCAGAGTATTAATAGCTGTGTTTAAAATGTCCATGGCTTTTGACCAAGGTTTGCTTGAAGATAGTGCCATTTGATTGATTCCTGATATTTTTGAGAACCCCAATCGCATTCTCATTTATTTCAGAGGTACACTTAGCAGATGTGCAGCACTCAGTAAAGTCCCCTCTGGGTCGTGCTAATCCTGGCCAGTCCGGTTGCACATGTGATCAGACACAGCCGAAAAGTACCTTCTAGTGCGTTGTAGTTAGTTGAGCCATTAACTTTTCAGAAGATCCTCAGGACCTCAAATGTCTGTCACATTCTAATAGAGCTGGGCTCAATCATAAGCCCACACTGGGAGGCATGCAGCTGGAGTAGCAGAGCCTACAAGCCTCAGAAGCAGCAACACTTGGTGGCGCATCTCCCAGCAGGTTCCTAAGTGACTCGGATGTGCCGTGCAAGGGCTCTCTAGATGTGACATTAATAATCACCAGTTTGAATCTGGGTCACCTCCGCCATGACTCCGAGATCAAACAGTGCCCAGTAATGAGTGTGTGAAGATACACAGAAAGGCACCATGCTCCCTGATGACACCTTTGGCCTCTTTAGCGCTGTTAGGGGCAGAGTGGAAATCCAGCTACTGGAGCCCTCCATCTGGAAGCCAGCCCTTCAGGGTACAGCTGACACCCTTTTATGGGGACTCTTGAGGATGTCACAGGGCTTCTGTTATCCTAGCTCCTCAAATGGTTACCGAGACCCTTTCATCTTTTCCTGACCATGCCACATCAGAGTATTGATGCCTATTTTGCGTATTCTCTTGTCATCCCGTCTCTACTCACTATGCTCACATATGTGTGTTAGCCTTTAATATTCAACTTTGTCATGCGTATTTCAACTTGGGACATGGTTTCCTTGCAGCGTGCCCTTATTGGGTGGTTGCATCGTTCCAAGCTTAGGGTAAGGCTCTAGGCTGGTCCAATCTTGAGAGAGCCCACTGTTGGTAGTGAATAAAAGCACTTGAACAGGAATTTATATATATGTATGTATGTATGTATGTATGTATGTATACACATATCTGTGCTAGAATGATATATATGTATTCCCATATTCACAGAGGTGAAGGTGCAGGCCCTTTTGTCCTGTGTGGGTTGTGATGAAAAGCATCAGGAAGGAAGCGCAGGTTAAGCTGGACCCGAAGGATGAGCAGGAGTCAGCCAAGCCGTTAGAACTGGAGACCGAGTCATTTTAGATACAGGGCAAAGTGAACAGAAACCAGGAGAGAGCCATGAGGTTTGTGAGCTGCAAGTCTTTCTCAGTGACACCAGCATTGATTCTGCTATTTGTGAAGGGGCTGTTACCCCTCTACAGTTCAATCAGCAGTTAGAGATGACTTTGACAACCTTCCATCTGGGCTTCTTTTTCTCACATATGGTGGCCTTAAGCTTGTAAGTAGGAGACTCCTCCTTACAGGTTGAGAACAGCTGCCCCCCGCCCCAGGTGTTCACACACGGATCCTTCCGTCATTGTATGAACACACTCCAAACTCTTCAGGTTCGCTGACAGGTTTGAATCTCTGCTTGGCCAGCACCAGGGGATACAGGTTATGCGTGGAGGTTGCTTGTGCTAGCTCCTGGTAGAGATTCTGTGGACTCTAAGGGTCAGGCAGAAAAAGCCCAAGTGTCACTGAGTAGCCTCAAATTGTGATTCGCCATGCTGCTATCTCTGTTTTTATGAAACCCTTTTTAATGTTCAAAATACAAAGAAAAAAAAAACCTTACTGGGGCTGGAAAGATGGCTCTGTAGTTAAGAGCACTGTTTGTCCAGAGGTCCCAAGTTCAATTCTCAGCAACCGCATGGTGGCTCACAACCATCTAAATGAGATCTGGTGCCCTCTTCTGTCATGCAGGCATACATGCAAACAGAACATTGTATACATAATAAATAAATCTTTAAAAAAAAAAAAAAAAGCCTACAAGTATAAACAGTAAACTGCTTTCTGCTTATCTCCCTCCTCCTCCTCCTTCCTTTTGAGGCAGTCTCACAATGTGACCCTGTCTGGCCTGGAACTCACTATCCCAGGCAAGACTGAGACTCAGAGATCCCTCTGCTTCTGCCTCCCAAATGCTGGGAGTAAAGGCGTGCACTGCAACTGCCAGGTCTTCATTGGTTGATATTTCTTGAACTTTTTTTTTTTAAATTGTAATTTATCAAAACAGAGCAAATTTTACCAACTAAAATTCAGCTTTTAAAATAACAATCTAAACTACTCTACTTTTGCTTGAAAAGGAATCATGTTCGTTTGTATGTTGGAAAGGTAAACTCTCTCCTTAGAGCTGTGGTTGGTTCTTCAATGTAGAAATACTACAATTTCTTGACTTAACATTTTAGATTCTCTTGTCTTCTAGTTGCTACTGATCATGCTTCCAGGCAGTCTGGCATGTAATAAATATTTTGTAGCATATGTGGCTGAACATGCCAGTTTCAAAGAGCTTTACAGGCTTTAATTAATTTTCTCAGCATCCAGATGCTCTTGGTTTATTGATGGGAAATCCACAGACAGCAGGGCTCAGACACGTTGCTTAAATGCATCTACCAAAGCGGTTTTCAGACTTTGATGGCATCCTAGGAGGAGCTAAATACTTTATGCAAACATCAGACTACCTGGAGACCAGCATGTAGAGTTAGGTTGCCATGCTGGGGGGCAGGAAAGTTGTTCTGTATCGGGCTCCCTGTTTATCCAGAAGAAAAGTCCTCCTGTGATGCTAGTCAAATTTGAATTTTGAATAACAGTGTTTTCAGTGCCAGTTGTCCTAACTATTGCATGTTCCCTAAACTTACTCACTGTTTATGTGAATTCAAGTTTAATTGTGCATTCTGTGTTTCACGTGGGAACCCCAAGCTGCTGGCTATAGCCACTCTCTCAGCTCCCTTGTCTCCTAGACAGGTGAGGTTCCTGGCTCCGTGAACACATTTGATGGCTGCAGACAGGAGCAAGCTGGACAAATACAGGGAAAGAGCGAGCGCTGCCCCCCATGTTCCTGAGACTCTGGGGGTGCGCCCCCCAGTACACACGAGCTCATCTCTAGAGTTACTGCTTTCCTGTCCCTTTCTTTTCTCCTCAATCAAATCATTCAGTGCCCTGGTCTTTGGCAGCAGTGTTTACTGTCGCCCATGCGTGGGAGCTAACACGTTACCCCTAGCAGGAGGCGGAGCTGGTGGTATAACCATGACTGCAGATTGCTTGCAGTGAGCAGATAAAGAGGAACGTGAATAGGAGCTATGGGAATGGTCCTAAGGAAACCGTGACTGGAGGTCAGGGATGGGATTGGCCCAAAAGTCATCCTTGTCTTTTGGTCTGGATGCCAACGGCCTTCAGAAGTGCTGGCTTGCTCTCGATGTTCAGCGACGCATGTCTGTTTTCACGCTGCCACATCTTAAAGCAGACTTTGGAAGTTGGCCTCATTTCTCTAGCCAGCTACTCCACAGAGTATCTTTATTTATTCAGCCATTCAGTTTCTCGGTGTGGGTGAGCATGGAGTCCAAAGCCAGTGTGTTTGTTTTAGGGAAGAAACTCCTTTCTTACCAAGGGAGCTTGGTGATTAGCTGATAAAAATAATTTAAAATAAAGAGGAGCCGGGAGGTGGCACACACCTTTAATTTCAGCATTTAGTAGGCAGAGGCAGGTGGATCTCTTGAATTCGAGGCCAGCCTGGTCTACAGAGTGAGTTCCAGGACAGCCAGGGCTTCACAGAGAAAACCTATCTGGAAAAGCAAAACAAACAATATATAAAGAAACTGGGGTCCTTATCCTGGGATTAAGGTGACCCAAGTGCCTTGGGCTTGCTGTTCTGCATGGATGTCTAGCCAGCTGTGAAAGAGTTTGCATCTGTGAAACATGTTAGCTGTGGTTCGTTCTTTGATAGATGCATCTGATAGGGTATGATTTAATTCTTTAGGTTTTTCTCTGTCTTCCCGAAATTTGTGCTGTAAGCATGTTACTTGCAGCAACATGAGAAGGAAATAATTGAGATCTCATTTTATCTCATTTCTATGTGTTATTTATCTGCAGTGCCTGGAGTCAAACCCAGGGCCTTGAATGGCTGTTTCAGTCCTCTCCTGCCCAGCTACTGTACACCAAGCCCCAGACATGTTCAGCGTTGTAGATGCCAGCCCGAAGTTGTAGGTGGAGATCCTTCCGGGATGGAGACCTCTTGCTGTTGTTGTTTTGAGACAGGGTCTCCCTGTGCAGCCCTGGCTGGCCTAGAACTTGCTATGTAGAGCATCCTGGCCTCAAATACACAGAAATCCCCCTGCCTCGGCCTCCTGAATGTTGATATTAAAGGCATGCACCACCATGCTCTCTGAGGTATATATACTTTAGTTTGTGTCTTCCTAGCTTCGTCATTATGTGTAACCCGCTCAAATTGTCTGTCATCTTCTTTGACGTACCCGCCACAGGGTTGTTGAGATAGTCCTTTGTGTCGCGGGACAAGACAGCTGGTAGAAGGACAGGATAGGAGAGGGGACGCTACACTGCAGCATCTCCTTCCTCAGTACTGGGGGTTGGGGACAGTGCTGTCCTCCCAGCCACTCTGCGGAGGAGAATGGTGGGCTTCCATTAGCATAGAGTGTTCTGATGTCCAAGGATGACCGAGAAATCGCCAGGCTAAATGTTTCCATCAATACCTGCAGGCCCAGGACACCTGAGGTCCTGGTAGGGTTTGTAATCTGATACTGTAAAAGCAAGCACAAGTTCCCATCCAATCATGTGGATCTTGAAGCAATCAAACCCAAAGCCTAAAACCAGTGAACTCATCCGCTGCCTCCAAGGAGGCCAGTGCCAGGATTAGCTACACACTCAGGCCAGCGTTTCATGTGGCCTCACTTGGGCGATGGCTTCCCTTCCACTGGCTAGATTCAAGGAATCTATTTTTTATCAACTAGATAATATAAACTGCCTGGGCATTTTCCTTTTTTCTTTTCCGTTGTCTGCTTTTTCGCTTTTATGCATTCTCTTAAAGGAGAAAATAGCCTGTAATTTTAGACTTTGAATACCTCCTTTAAAAATCTAGCTCTCATCATGCTTGGAATGTCACTCAGTGGGCAAGCGCTTCCTGGGTCCTGCTTGGAGAATCATCCCAATCTATAATACAGTATGGAGGAGGCTGAGATATACGAGCTTCTTCTCTCGCTGATATTTATGTAGGAATGCTGCAGGTTTGGGGGGGACCTGTTTCACTCTGTCAGTGGCTAGATGAAAGCAGGATTTGTTGGGCAACTTGTGGAATATCTGTGTGATAAAGCCTAGGATCCTAAAAGATTTCATACTTGCTAAAGGCAACTTTCAGAGTCAAAATTAAATGCATCCAAACTGTTTCATACTAGGTATTAAACTGCATTCTTACTGACTTTGACTTGTAAATACTCATGAAAATAATCTCCTAGATATAAAAATAATTTGAGCACTGGATAAGCATAAAGGAACTTTCTTAAGGATTTACATAATCATGAACAAACCGGTTCTGTTAGAGAGACAGGAGTGCTGTGCCCAGTTGGTGGCTCACAGTCCCTGAGGTGGCGAAGTCAGGGATAGATATATCTTCTCTGCTGAACGGCCACATGGGATTTATCTACAACTGGGGCCAAAGCTTCTTGATTCTTTAAGACTCCTGTGAATTTGATCACAGAGCCACTTCATGACCCATTTGAAAGATAGTCGTTTAAACACGGACTCTGACAACTGTTTAATAATGCGTAGTAAAACATAGGTCAGGTATGACTCAAGAAAAGGAAGTATACTAATTGAAACAGCCAAGGTTAGTCGGGTAGGTGGCTGCAGCCACCAGGTGTCTGGGCACCAGTCTACTGCCACTGACTTAATGAGCTCCTGAGGCTCAGCCTTGCTTTGCTGCTTCCCATTAACGCGGTGCCACGGAACACCACAACGGGACATTGATTGCAACTGATTCACAAAGGAACGCCCTGGGTCACCCAGTGCCTGTGGTACCCTCTGCAGATCTCTGATTTCAGAATCTGCTTTTTAGCTTCCAGGCATAGCAGCCAACAGCCTTTCCAAGTGTCGTGTCGCTCATCTTAAACATGAAGAGCTTGGTAGAGTGATGTGCTCCCATGACTGATCCGTCTGTTATTCCGGGGACTGTGTCACCGCGTAGAAGTCAATTTGTCTTGTTTGAAGGGTCATGTTTAATTGAACAGGTCAGTTAAAAAAAAAAAGTTATATAACTATTTTTGACTTTTAGTCTGTGCCTTGCTTTTTCTCCAAGACCACAGAACAGTGCAATCAATTTCCTTAATCAACACAGCTGGAACCATAAACGTGCTGTATGCTGAAACCTAAGTTAATGAGCAGAAATCCTCCCGCAGCCTGCAGGAGGAAAAGAGGCACTAGGTGGCACTCTTCAGCTGGAAATGACCTCTCTAAACCCAGCACACCCAGAAGCCCCTGCTTTTTATAAATGAACGTGGCTTCCTAAAAGCTGCCAATCTAAGAGCAATATGAAGCTTTGAACTTCGTTTTTTAAATTAAAGACAAATCCTTATTAATACTATTTTAGGTCTCTTGCTGAGCTCGTTTTGTTACTGGATTCTTTTAAGGTCTCATTTAGTGGCACATTTTCAGAAAGGCTAGCAGAGAATTCTTCTAGGCATTAAAAGCTCAGACAAAATGGTGGTATGTCCACAAGGTGGGAAGAGTGCGCACCTCCTAAGAAGTAGGAATATAGAGGGAAAGTAGTGTGAGACACACACAGGGTGGAAGGAGACAGTTATGAAAGGATATGTATAAAGTCGTTGTTCTTTGGGGAAAGGTAATATATATTCAACTGTGTTTATGTCTATGTCCTTGTCCTTGGCAGCCTCTGGCAAACAGGATTTAGGATTTTTTTTTGTTATATTTACTATTAAAATAATATTCTAGGGGGAAATATCCTGGGCATATAATTCTGTACTTGGTAGTTTGGAGACACGAGTTCAATTTTGTCCTTAGCTACATAGCAAGTTTTAAGCTAGTCTGGGCTACAAGACCTTATTTTAAACAAACCAGCTTGGCTGGGGAGATAGTTTATTTGGTAAGGTGCGATATGAGGATCTGATTTGATCCCCCAAACCCATGCTTTAAAAAAACAATAACAACAACAAAAAAAGCAAACCCTCTGAATTGGTGGCAAGAACTTGTAGTCCCAGCTGGGAAGTAGAATCTCTGGGACTCAGTGACTAGCCAGGCTAGTCTATCTGGAGAGCTCCTGACCAATGGAAGACAGTTTCAGAAAGCAAGAGGGCTGGTGCCTGAGGACCAACACTCCAGGTTCTCTCACCCCCCCACCCCCCCCACACACACAGAGCTTGTCTTCCCTGGCTCTCGTGTACTGTACACACACATATCATCATTTATTCCCTGCTAGTTGATTTTATGCTCCGTCATTCTCTTTCGGACCTTTGAAAAGGTGCCAGCTGAGGGCAGAGGAGTGGGGTGGAATTGTTTCTTCCCATGGCCCTTTCCCACTGCTCCATCCTCAAGTCTACACCCCTAGAAAAGCACTTCAGTCCCTGGGTCCCTGTGACCCCTGCCCCCGGATCTTGCCTTCCCCATAGCCCTGCTCCTGCATTGCTCCAAGATGGGATTAACTCGCTTGACGAAGGTCCTTGCGCTAGGGGCGCTAGGGGCGGCAGACCTGTGTCCAGGCTGAGGGATCTCTCCACAAAAGAACTGCTCCATGTAGCGGGTCTCAGCAAATAGAGGGTCTCTAATTAACCTATAATGTTATTATTCCTGTCTGACTGGATTCACTCGGGTGTTCATGAAGAATAGTTTCAAATGCAGGGCTCTGCTACCTCTTATAGTCTTTGTGTGCTTCCAATTGGCTAGAGCTAGTGTCCTTTCCCCAGATATTAATATAAGTTAGTCATGCACATTAAATACCAGTTACTCGCCTGTGCAGTAGTTGAATTATTGCTGTTTCCAGTGCAGTTTTACTCTGTATTGTTACATAACAGTAAACGTGCCCTTTTGCTTTTGTTTACATTCCACTAGAAACTTTGGAATACAGTCACTGATACGACACCCCCCCCAAAAAAAAAACGATCTTCAAATCTAAATCCTTCTTCCAAAGATATTGGTGTAGTGGTAAAGTTGGCTTGAAATTTGGGAAGTGTTAGTATTCATAGATTATAAAATATGACCCCAAGAAATATCTCAATACTGCTTAGAAAGAGACAAGTTTAATTATCAAAAAGATATGACTGATAAGTCAAGTTTTCTTACCATTCTTTTGTTTGTTTGTTTGGTTTTGAGACAAGTTTCTCTGTGTAGCCCTGGCTGTCCTGGATCTCATTCTGTAGACCAGGCTGGCCTCAAACTCAGAGATCTGCCTGCCTCTGCCTCTTGAATGCTGGGATTAAAGGCGTGCACCACCACTGTCCGTCAAGTCAAATTTTCCTATTATTTCACTTTAGACATTGCTAGACCATATGCAGTAGACAGGCCTTTGATCTCAGCATTCAGGAGGCAGAGGCAGGCGATCTATCTATGTATGGAGTTCCTGGCCAGCCTGGTCTACACAGGGAGACCCTGTCTGACGAAAAGAAGAGGAGAGGGAAGAGGAGGAAGGGAAATTGCTGCTTGTTTGTGGTGCACAACATCAAACATCTGGGTTACTCTAGTTAATAATCATTACTTGAACCTGTTAAGTCCTAACAATGTCCTGGTTTGCATAACAGCATTTAAGTTCTTCCCAGTCTGTTTAATATCAAGCGATTGTAACACTTTCTCTCTGTCCATTTATCTTGCAAATAAATGTGAAAGCAGATTAGACTTAAACCCCTTCAGCACATCCATAGCTGGAGAAGGCAACAATGTTCTTCCTCCTCAGCTTGTTTCTATTTTATTAGCCCAAGGCAAGTTTCTGTTATGGCAGCCAGCTCACTGTGGTTTCCAAAACCATGGCCCTGTCCTGATTACTGTTTAAATATTTTTATTAAAGCTGCTGAGACATTAATGCAAGCCCCGTCTCTGTCGGTCATCCAGTGTTTCTGTCCAGTCATTGCTCTTTCGTTATCTTAGCCAGCTTTCTTCCACCCGTACATATGTAATTTTGTCTTATCCTACTGTAATCAAGATATGAAGGTCAGTCTTCATATAAAGCCTTCTCCATATTAAAAAGTGATGTCTACATTTTATTTATTCTCCTAAGTCTTTCCCCTGCTCTGACACTTAACTGTGTATTGGCTCCTGAAGCCTTCCGACTTTATTTTCTTATGTCCATCTATTTGTGTATTTAATAGTTAGTTCTAATTCTTATTTTGTTTTTCGGGTTTTTTTTTTTTGAGTGTTTGCCTGAACGTATAGGTACCACAAGTGTACCTGGTAGCCACTGAGGCTAGAAGAGGTCATTGGATCCCTTAGGACTAGAGTTACAGATGTTTGTGAGCCACCATGTGGGTGCTGGAAATCCAACGAGGATCCTCTGGACAAGCAGCCCGCGCTTTTAACCACTGAGCCATCTCCCCAGCCCCTAATTCTTTGTTATGTTGTTGGTTGGTTGTTTTATTTTTGAGACAGGGTCTTACTGTGTAACCCTGACTGACCTGGAAGTCTGTGTTGACCGGGCTGGCCTCGAACTCACAGGGATCCACCTGCCTTTTGCTTCCTGAGTATGGGATTAAAGATGTGTACCACTATGCTTTACTCCCTAATACTTGCTTTTAAGATCTCCCCCAGAAGTGCTTTCATTCCGGATTCACTGTAGTTAATGCTGTATCAGCCAATTTCAAGTACATTCATAACTCTTTAAAGTTTTCTGTAGTTCTAATATGTATATATTATAGCCTGACTCTTCCTTTTTTAGCGTCAACATCTTATAACCTCTTTGTCGCTTGACATGGTCTCCAGCGAGTTTCCCTCCCCATCTTAGTCTTTCCTACTTTAATATTACCACATTAGCATATGTATATGCCTTAGTATTTCTTAAGCTTTCGATTTGAAAATTAGTTTTATTTTTTCCAGAACATCCAGACTGCATTGACTGACTCACAGTGGTTTGAATTTTTTTTTTTTAAAGACAGGTTCTCATTCAGTAGCCCCAAGTTGGCCTAAAACTTGAGATCCTCTGCTTGAAGTTCTGAAGTCTGAGGTTGGGTATGTGGTTTGCAATTAAGAAATACATTATAATTGGATAATATCCTGGTCTTTGATTGACATGCCTTTCCATCAGTACTAAAGTGCATCCTAGATATCGTACTTAAGAACCAGGTCAGTAGTACTAAAAGCATTCTACTTGAAAACTAATACAAATCTCATTTATACTCTGATAAATCTCAAATGAGGACTTATAACTTGTATTTTACCCTGTAATTAAAAACTCCTTGCTTTCTAAACCTGTGGTTTTCTAAGTTTAAAACGAAGTCCTTTAATTCTTGTATGGAATGGAGTTAATGTCCTACAGCACATGGCATCCACTGAAGATAAATGGCGCCAGTTAGCTGTTCTATGACTGCTACAAAACTCGGACGTTAAATACAGTCAAAAAATAGTATTCAGAAGAAAAACGAGGGGATAATGGGGAAGTTTGATGGAACAAAGGTCAGAGAAGTGACTGGGAGTGGAAAGGTCCCTTCTTAAGGAAACCAACCCCCCCCCACCCACACACACACTGTTACTTCTATTGTGGGTACTTCTAAAGGGAAAAGGTTTATTGCTGGATATGTAATCCTACCTTCTGCAGTAGCAGGTGACAGTCGGTTATTAATGGGCTAGTATGAGGTCTGCTAAGTCTTAACTTCAGGCCCTTCCCTAACATCATCATCCTAATAGCTTCCCAGCCTTTCTGGGGCTTATCTCATTTTGATCTTGTCAGGGTGTGACAAATGCCTCAGGGAAGCAGGACGGATATAACCAGTCTGCAGAGGTTTATGTGATTCCAGGCAGCACAGACCCTGGGCCACTTCTTTGTTCTTCAGGACAGACTTCTGTTACTATGTTTATGTGACTAGTCAGTGTTAGCAGGATTATTACTTCTATCAGAGCCTCTTGCATAGAGGTAGGGCTCTTGACCTCCCACAATGGGGGGCATTTTTCTTGACTCATGTGTTTATAGTTGAGTGAGCTCTCTTCTGAATAGTGGTAGCCATGTGTAAGATGGCCTTCAATGTCGAAGATCCTGGCTTTAGCTATGACAGACAAGGCATGAAAGTCACTAACTACCTGGTCTAGTTACAGTAGTAAACACTACCCTTTAGTGGATAAATTGAACCCTCTTTCCTCCTCCCTTTTCTCTCTTCTGTCTGTGCCTCATTTGTTTTCTTTTTCTTTGACATTGTTCTCCCCAACACACAGTCCTGAACAATAGAAATAGTATAAATTTGAATACACATTTCAGAGACCATTCATACCTAAAAGTCGAAAGATCATCCATTTAACTGGATTTGGAATTTTAATTCTCTGCTTTGACTTTGAAGAGATGGTCCCTATTCCTTTCTTTTCTTCTGGTGCATTAAGAATTGTTGGGGAGCCGGGCGGTGGTGGCGCATGGCTTTAATCCCAGCACTTGAGAGGCAGAGGCAGGAGGATCTCTGTGAGATCGAGGCCAGCCTGGTCTACAAGAGCCAGTTCCAGGACAGGCTCCAAAGCTACAGAGAAACCATGTCTTGAAAAAAAACAAAAACTAGAAAAAAAGGAATTGTTGGGAAGACTGGAAAGATGGCTCAGCCGTTAAGAACACTGATTACTCTTCCAGGGCTCCTGAGTTCAATTCCCAGTAATTGCATGGCTCACAACCATCTGTACTAGGACCAATGCCCTCTCCTGACATACAAGCATACATGCAGGCAGAACACTGTATGCATAATAATTTTTTTAAAAAAAGAATTGTTGTTAGACACTCATTTTGTGAGATGATGTCTAGGGAACCTGAGAGTGTCACTTCCTTGGCCAGTGACTGAGTATGCATAAAGAAAGCCCTTCAGCATGGGCAGCAAGCCTCACCCATCTGATGTGATGTCCCCCACTGTGGAAGTTGTCATGTGAGTAGAATCTATACCAGAGCCAACAAGTAGGTCAGTTACCTGTGTTTGATAAAGAGACCAGGATAGCTCCCTTAGCATGGGAAATCTTAAGTGAGTTTTATTTTGGTCTTTGTTAATGACAAAGGTAAGTAACTTCGTAACAATACCACTCTTCTGAACTCACGATCTCTAGGTTGCTGCTTCCTAACACCAGGAAACAGTTTGAAGAGAAGAGAGTTGTAGTAACAAGGAAGGAAAAATGACCTCCTTATGGCTCTAATGTGTGGATAGCACCCCACAGGGCCCAAGCTCTTTGTCCTTTGGTTTGGTTTGGGTTTTTTTTTTGCCCTAGGCCTTTTGCAAATTCTTTAGTTCTCCCAAATCTTAAATTTTCTACTGAAATTTCCACTCAAAACGGCAAGCTAAAGGCTAAAACCTCTTGATGAAAATGGTTGGCTACATTGGATTATATACCCTTTAAAAAAACAAACAAACAAACAAACACTGCCCCTCTGCTGGCCATTTGACTGACTGAAAGTCAGTATATTCACCATTTCAACAGTGCCTTCTGCTCTCTGAACTGAGCAGCCCTTGGCTGCCATTTTTACCGTTATCCACCACATATTTCAGCTCTTCGGAGGAGAATGAAGCTATTTAAGAGAAAATCAGATCATAAAAGCCAAGCGAGAGCACTGTATTACTTTGTGTGAGCAGACTTTTTACAACAGTGCGGCTTTGTAGTTTAGTTACCCAAAGGCAACAGGCAGGCTGGTCCTGGTGAGCCTGTGGTCTCGCCAGCGCCCACTTATAGCTGGCATCTGCTGGCCTAGGGTAAAGCCAGCCAGGGACCCAGGCAAGCAGCGTCCTGTTGGAGACCTTAACTGCACTTTCCACTACAGCCTTGGAATTTTCCTAAGGCAGTTTCACAGCTGGAATGTTAAGGAAGGTTGGCCCTTCAATAAAATGGCAGTAAATCTTAGGAAACATTGTGCCTTTTTTTTTTGTTGCTGTTGTTTTAATTAACCTGGCATTTCTCTACTAAACCATTAACAAATTGTTGGCCTTTTTCCCCTCCTCATTTTCATTCTTAATGGTAATACTGGACAAAGAATAATTACAAAGCGTTTCTTTGCATATTACAAATTAGGGTGATATAAATATGTCACATAATATTTACATCTTGTATTTTGTTCATAAAAATGTGCATGCATGAGTCCATCTAAGGTGCAGTTCCTTTAACAACGTGACTGCGCGCTGCTTTGTTTGTGTTCTGCTGACACATTTCTTAGAGGCAACCTGTGCATGCCATGCTCCTTTCCAGGCTTAGGAGACACCATCATGCTTGGAAGCCTCCTTTGGAAGCTGTCACACTCCAAAATGCCACTTACTGAGCCTGTAGAGTTTCTCTTGAAAAGCTGGTTTTAATGACTACTATTGGAACAGTCTAGTCAAGCCCTGAATGGGACAGTCCCTTATTTTAAAGTGTCAAACCTGTTCACTTTTTGCTTGAAAAGAAAAACTGTGGTGTTTTGGAGGGAGTTCCTTAGCGTGTGCTTGAGAAGCTTCCCATAGAGAGAGAGAAATTTTGCACGGTTACATAAAACAACCATGAAACCTAAAATTTTGATTCTGATGACTCCCCCAGAACCCTCGGTATTATAACAATTCATGGCTCCCTGAATTGTGCACAGCAAATGAACAGTTGGCTGTATCCGGTTCTCCTGCCTCCAAAAGAATCTTTTAAACGGACGATTTTACCATACAGCACTGGCAGAGGGAATGGGGGACAAGGCAGAGTTACCTGCTGCTCCGATGCAAATCAGAAACACGAATCGTCTGAGCTTGCAAACTATTTAGAATTTTCAGTGGATTCTCCCTGTTGGTGCGAGCAGTTCTGCTAGTTTGCCTATCATTCATCCGTTTCACCGGCATTACTGCTACTTCTCATCCCTAGGGCTGTCACCCAGCCCGTCTACAAAAGGTTGACCCCAAGATGTAGACCCACAGTTGAGTAAATTGTGTTTCATAAAGCAGCTGCCTGCTGTTGTCTCAACCCCCCCATCCCAAAGCTTAGCATAGGGCGAACTTCCTGTTGCTGACTAGCCCCAGCCAGTGACTGTGGTAGGACTGCACCTTTGGGCCGTGACCTACGCTAAACCATACGCTCTCTGAAGGCAAGGGAGTGTATTGTTCTACAAGGGACATCTGGCACACGGGAGGCGCTGGAAACAGTAAAGTTCATTGCAATTTACAAAATGCAGTTTTCAGGGTTGTACACCTTAACCCTCCTTTCCAGCCCCATAGACAGATAGATACTGAAAAATGAAGAGCACAGTGACTTACAGACATCTTATCCAGCTAAAGAGATCAGTCATCCGGACGCTTGACGAAGATTTCTCAGACCACAGCAAGATAGTGGCATACGCCTTTAATCCCAGCACTCGGGAGACAAAGGCAGGCAGATCTCTCTGAGTTCGAGGCCGACCTGGTCTACAGAGCAAGTTCCAGGACAGCCAGGGCTACTCGGAGAAACTGTCTCAAAAAATAAAAACAAGCAAACAAAATTCTAAGACCTTTCTTCATATCGGGTCCTGTCCCTGAGTAAGATGCTGTCCACGACACTGGAGCTAGCTGAGTGAGCCTGGGCAGACTGCAGGAAGTGCTCTGTAAGGTGGGAATAGTAACTTCTTATAAGGCTGCCGTGAAGATGACAGAAATCCCCACATATAAGATGCGTGACTCCGGTGCGAGTAATTAGTTATTATTACCATGGTGCTGCGGAGCATTTGTGTTGTTGGTGGTGCTATTTCAGAAAGAGCAAAGACAAACATAACTTGCGATGAATCTGGGAGGAGGTTAAGGGACCAGATCTTCCCAGGGTCCTGCTACCTTAGGGATGTGGCGAGGTCTGCAGCTTTTTGTCTCTGCCTAGATTAGAAAACCCCAGTTAGTGATTTCTGCGAGCAATTGCTTAAGGCACCCTTGTAAGTGGCCACTTAAACATAATCAATAGGGCTTTATGTACGAACCACAGGAAAGAATATGATTGTATTCAGCCACTGAGTAGGGGGGTAAATGTTTGCTTACCTTCCAGTGGAATTTAGAGATCCTGTAATATTACAGACCTAACCCCAGGCTGTTTATAAAGAAATCATATTTGGTGATTAAATAGTGAAAGGTGTAATTCTTAGAATAATAGAAGGTTTCTGTGTGCTGGCATTAGGAGGAGGGAGGCTGTTCTGCTGAGCAACCAAGCAGCTCATGTAGCAAAGACTGCACAGAAATAATTACCGTTCCAGGAGGGATCTGGAGGGTGGCTCTTTAAAGTTGTGCTTTCATGCCACCCTCACTTCTTACGGCTGAGATGTTTAGGCCGTCTTAGAGCTTACAAATACCTATTTGTTCTATTTTAAATTTTTGTAGTAAGCCCTGGAACGTAACAAAAACATCTTCAGTCCTGAGGGCCTTTGTCTTTGGAAAAGCGAAGAAACATTAGGATAATGATCTTTGTGCCCCTTATAAGAAAACCTTCTGTGTGGAGCACTGATGTGATGATCTTCAACTTTCATGATAGAAATGCGATGCAGCGCTTGGTGGCATGCACCGTGCGCCTTCCGTCCCAGCCCTGGGAGAGCAGAGGCAGGTGGGTCTCCGTGAGTTCTCAGCCAGCCTGGGCTACATAGTAAGCTTCAGGCCGGTTAGGGATAGGTAATGATTTTATATATATATATTACATATATGAGTAAATGTGTGTGTGTGTCTTCTTTCCCTTGCTAGAGCTTCCACACAATCTCTCAAGTATTTTGATGAAATGAAATAGGCAAGCTGATTTGATATTCCCACATGAAGAATTTCTCTGCTTGTTATTATTTAATAATTGTAAGTCTTCCACTTTCCTCTATATCCTAACAGAGTTCATGTATTCCCTGGCAATTTGAAGGCTTGGCAGAAGGTTTTGTTTTGTTTTGTTTAGAGTTACCCATGTGAAGAGCAATGCTTTCTGAATCAATGGGTCCCCCTAACGTGCTGTGTGTTCCTGTCTGCTAAGGTATTCCACCTAAGGAAGAGCGCTGGAGAACTTTATTGAGATGGACTTGTTCTTGTATTGGTACCAGCGGTAAAGGGAACTTGAGCCCAGGTTTCAGTGGGAAAATTACTCTGCCAGGAACAGAGCGTGGCTTTACACTAATAAAATGTTTGTTCCCTTTATTCTCTTGGCTTAGTGATGGCCCTCCCTCCCCCCCCTCCCCACCTGTTTTTCAAGGCAGGCTTTCTCTTGGTGTAGCCCTGGCCATCCTGGAATTCATTCTGTAGATCAATCAGGCTGACCTCGAACTCACAGAGATCCACCTGCCCCTCTGCCCCGAGTATTGGGATTAAACGCGTGTGCCACCACCACCCACCTGGCCAGTGATGAACGAGTCTCTTAAGTGCGAAACTTTCTAATCAGAATCTTCGTCATCTCATGTGAAGCTTTCACATCCCTGGGGGTTTCCGGTTCTTATTCTGTGTACCGTGTGGAATTATTAGAGTCAAGAAGGCGGGTGAGGATGGGGCCATCTTCCACCCCTGAGAGTTACCAGCCTCCTGTTCTCGTCTCCCTTTTGCAAGATAATTAGGGAAATGTCCTTACTTCTCTTGAAAACAGTCTCCAGCTACTGTTTTGGACTTTCTAAAAATAGGTTTTTCACTTAATTCTGAAGGTTTCCACTTTGAAATTATAGGTCATTTTTCTTGTTCCCCCTCAAAATTTTACAGTAAACAAAGTAAATCCCAGTACAGTGCCCTGCAGTGCGGCCGGTGAGATGGTGCGGCCTATAAAGCTGCCGGCTTCCAAGCCTGGTTGAGCAGCATTTGATGCTTGGGTCACAAATGGTGGAAGGAGAGGGACAACTCCTGTAGTTATACTCTGGCCTCTGCATCCATCCATAGTGTATGCACACACATATGCACACACAAAATGAATAAATAGATGTTTAAAAAAAACTGTTGTGAAATACCTGTACTCAAGGAGACCCTTCCCATTTTCCAGAAATTTGCTGTTTGCTGAAACTGCAGTCTTTCCCCATACATGCCCCAGACCCACTCCTCCCTTAGTCCTTCTCAAAAGGAGAGGTAAAGGGCTGGGGAAATGGCTCTGCAGTCCAGAGTACTGCTGCACTTCCAGAGGACTTGGGTTCAATTCCCAGCACCCACATGGCAACTCAAACCATTTGTAAGTCCAGTTCCAAGGGATCTAACACCCTCATACAGACATGCATGCAGGCAAAATGCCATGCACATAAATTAAAAATCATTTTTAAAAAATTTTTAGGGAAACGATGCCTTCTCCTAGGTGGAGCCCCCTACTGGTAGTTGTTGGGACTGACAGGCAAGAATAATAAACCAGCTTTTTCTTTGATGAGTAGTCTGATCCAGGGTCTATACTTAGTACTACAAATTATCTTCGTGAGTTCCCACACCTTCTACCTTTTTGCGTGTAACATGGGGAAGCTGTGATTTCCCCCATACTGCAGAAGCAGACAGTAACGTAATGACATTAAGTTGCTTTCTTGAAAGTACAATTACAGTAAATGGCTAATGGAGGTCTTGATTTTAGTATTGCTTTATTTGTTTGCTTGTTTGTTTTGGTTGGTTTGCTGGGTTAAGGGTTTTGTTTCGGGGGGGTTGTTTTGTTTTAGCTTCTATGTGTTTGTAAAGTGACAAGAGAGGGAGAGAGCTGGCCGGGATGCTGAAGATCAGCCGTCAGTTGATATATGAATTAAAAATCTTCCTTGCAGTCGGTTAGTAAGTTTGTAATCTCTGCTTATGAAATTAGCTGGGTACAGCAGAAGACCCGTTTGGAAGCAGACAGTTTACTGGCTCCTTTTAAGAAGGGAAATGGCCAGATGAACATCTGCCCTTCCCTTAGGCCACACACAAAGCAGAGTCCGGCTCCAGCCCCTGGCTCACACACGTGTGCCGCTCCCTGCTAGGGTCTCCTCTCCTTCGGCTTGCTTGCTGCCACACAGAGGTGAGACCCTCATTCTTTGCAGGTGGATCAATATTTACAGCCGTTGAGAAGTTGCTGACTCCCTGTTCTTTAGGCTGCTGGGTAACAAAAGCCTCCTGTCTTCCCCAGGGTTCTCCCCCATCTGCTAGCACGATTGTGGTCAGCATCACCCAGAGCCCGAGACAAGGCCAGTCCAAAGGAAGTCTGTTTGCAGGGCTTACAACCGTCTCCCTGTTTGCTAGGAAGACAAATAACTCTGTGACATGAAGACATCAGCCCCAGAGGTAGCCATGTCGTTCACAGTGGACATTCATTTTCCTGTCTCTTTTCTCACGGTCCCCTCAGCATCCTGAGGTGTGCTCAGCCGCTGTGCAATTAAAGCTGCTGAAGATACTGCACGGTAAAATTGAAGGTTAGATAGGTGCATATTAACAGGGTGGTGCAAATAAGTAAAGAAATAGAGGCATTATCACAACTTTTTTTAAAATTAATGAATGTGATTTGGCTTTAATTATTTAAAAAAAATATGTATGCCTAACAGGCTTCCTCAATCTGACTTTTTTATGCTGACCATGGCACATTTTTCTTCCAACAATTGCACAGCTCAGCTTTATCATTAAGCAGATGGTTTCTATTAATTCTCGAGAAAAGTAAATGATTACAATTAGTCAACTACTCAAAACTCGAGGATTCTGGAGTTTTGTCTTGTTATTTTAGGCATGAATCCACGTGTTGCCCTCTCTCTGACAGGCGTGCTGTCTCCTGGAGTTCTCAAAGCTCCGGTGAACGCCGGTTGCCTTTGCTGGCTCTAAGCATTTCTGAGTTTCCTTGCTTCTTGTTTTAGAACTTGAGTACAGGTGGAGATAGTCTAGATGAATTTGAGCACAGCTAAAGATAGTTCAAGAACTGTAAATTCAGGTAATACTAGAGGGACTATTTGTTTTAAGCAAACACCATGCCGCATGTCTCAGGAGTCTTAAGTCAGAAAGGTCACCATGAATTCAAGGCCTGGGCTACATTCTACAAAGTAAGACCCTGTAACAGAAACAAAGCTAAACACGGTAACACCACACAATGCTTTTCTTCCTCATCCTCACAATACACATAACGTGTGAAAACAAGCATTTCAGTGGGTTCAAAGAAAGGTGTGTGGACCAAGTGTGGAGACTGTCCCATTCGTCTCTCCCACACCTATAAACTAATGTTGGTAGCAGATTTCTCCCAACTTGTTGGCTGTAAGCAAGCGACACTGCTTTCACTTTGAAGTTTAGTCATACTTAACAAATATCTGTTTGGTTGGGTTCCTGCACGTGCTCTCCAGATGCTTACAGAGAGGGTCCCAAGTCCAAGCCTGAGTTATTCATGACACCTATGGCCCAGAGACAGGCGCGCATCTCCGTACACAGAAGGGTACCTAGAGAGAATGAAATCAGGGCTAGCCAGAAGATGAGACATGACCAGTTGTCAGCGTGGTGGCCCCAAAGCTGGGGAGGGTCAAGGACTGCTCAGGAAATTAGATGTTGCCAAGGGTACATCTCAAGGCAGAGTAGGAACAACTCAGATAGGCTGGTGGGCTGGGGCCAGTTAATGATGCCCTTCTGTGCTGTGTGAGAGGGGTCAGATGTTATCTGGCGGGGACTTTCTTTGTGGGAGCAGTCTGGAGGATGGAGAGATTAGAGGAGGCGAGACCAGACTGGGAAACACCTAAGTTGTCCTCTGCAGAAGTAAGTGTTCTGCAGGCTCCTGGTTCAGATAGCCATGTGTCCCATGAGACGGGACTGGGAGAGACTAGCACAGCAGCAGGACCCTTGGGTCACCCAGGTGGAGGTGTCCATAGGCCGTGGCCGTCCTGGGTCTGGAGCCTAAGGAAAAGAGAGAGCCTGGAGTCCCAGGTAATCATTGTACTGAGGACTCAGCACATGGCTCGGGAGACTGTCAAGATGAGCTTTGGGTATCCAGCCTCTCCTGCTGTCCCGCTTGTGGTTAACTTGGTTCTACATGGGTGTGGATTCCTTCGGAGCTTGTCCAAGCATCCGGGCTTCACACCATACAGACCTAGGAATGAGGCCCACTGGGACGGGTGAGAGCCGTTGATTGCTGTGCTGGTGATGCTCTTCTTCCAGCTTCCTGTGAGGTCTTGGATTTAGGAATGTAGGAGCCATTCTTCCGCCAAGACCAAAGGTTGTGTCTTCAGACACCCAGTGTGCGTCTTTCCTAGTAGGTGGGGTAGACGGGGCAGAGCCCTCTTACCATCTGTAATGATGACTTCCAGCTTGCTCCCCTCCCAAGGCTGCTCTCTAAGGACCAGCTCAGAATCCACCCTTTCCTTTGAACTTACCTCCCACAAGCCAGCCAGCCTGGGCTCCTCAGAACCCCAGCAGTGTTTATTATTTTATCTTTTCTTTAGCATCCATGCATGGGAGAGTTGGTCATTCTGGTCTGTGTCAATGCCTTGTTGTACTCCCAGGGGGAAATCTTCACAGAGTCCCCAGTTCTGATTTCCATATTGTTTTATGCCTAGAAACACAGAATAATTTGTGTTACTATTCTAGGGTGACCTAAAGTATGTGTTTTTCTACTCCACATACTATAAGTGTGTAACCTTGGTGTTCTCATACATAAACACTATCAGTTATAAGCAGCTCCTTTTATGATATATAATACTATTAATATGAGAACTTAGAAAATGGGGCTATCTAATGCCTAGCTTTTAATCTAAGCGGGCCTTATAATAGCAGTTCATATTATTTGAACACAATGTGTATTATCCCACACAGTATTTTGAAATAACAGGATGAGTAGGGTTGCGGCTCAGGGGTAAGGCACTTGCTTAGCATGCATGGGTCCCTGGGTTCAAGCCGTACGAAAAGATTAACAACTGAAAAATAGCGTCGTGAGGTGTTCTTTTCTGAGCTTTGAAGACAGGATGGGCCTTGGAGAACTTGAGTAGTCTGTCCAGAGAATCATTGCTCTGAAGAGGCAAGTTGGAGTGTGGGCCCAGCAAGGTTCAGCCACACACAGTACGGCAGGCACTCATGCCTCTGACATTGTACACATCAGCCCAAGGACCTTGTGAGTACCTGCTGTCAGCGTCCTTTACAGATGAATAAGCTGAAATTTCAAAACTCAACGTAACAAACCTCAGGGTTACTAAGTCTAAGAGCCACCCAGCCTTTTCTTTTCCCACTGGGTGCCACTTCTTCCCAGGACATGCTGTCATGCCTTGGTAGGAAGCTTAGTGTATCTTTCCTTCTAGGAGCCTGTTATGATGAGACCAAAGTGTATCATGGAAATAACATTACAGGGGTAGAAACTATCCTCGCTATGGAAAGTGAACTTCATGACTCTTCGGGTTCCTCTATTAGTAAATATACAAGAGTTCTTTGAACTTGGAGCTCATTCAAAACAAAACCGGGTTTATCTGGTCAGAACTGTTGAATCCTCCTGTGAGGAAAGCAGAAGGCAGACAACAGTGAAACAGAGAAATGGGGTTCCCAGCACGCCCACAAAAACTGTAACACGGGCTGGAGAGATGGCTCAGAGGTTAAGAGCACTGCCTGCTCTTCCAAAGGTCCTGAGTTCAATTCCCAGCAACCACATGGTGGCTCACAACTATCTGTAATGGGGTCTGGTGCCCTCTTCTGGCTTGCAGGCATACACCCAGACAGAATATTGTATACATAATAAATAAATAAATATTTTAAAAAAACCAAAAAACAAAAACTGTAACATTCAGCCAGTAAAACTGAGTTTTATGGCCATGAAAGTGAGCTTGTAAGCATTCTTGAGTACTCCGTGGAAGACTCATTTTTCAGGGTTCTAATTGAAGAGCCTGGCTTGAGGGCTCTGTCGGTGCAGTGCTTGCTTTGCAAACACAGAGACCTGAAGTTTATCCCCAGAACCTGTGCAAATATTCATGGAAGTAAAAATGTACATAAAGACGCACTGGTTCTAATCCCAACCTTGGAGAGGCTGAGGCAGGAGGATCCCTGGACTCACCGACCGGACCATCTCGTTCCAGCGGTGAGTTGCAGGTGGAAGAGGAGATCCTGTCAGGATGAAGGTGGATATGTTGCTCACTACAGATGTCACTTTTAGCCATTTCAGTCAGCAGCACGCCTGTGAGAGGCGCTTTCCTTCACTCTTCTTAGGCATGTCCACTCAGCTAATTTGAGTTCTTCGTGACATATTGCTGTCTACCGTTGACAAACAGTCCACTTAGAATTTATTCTGTTATTTAGTTACGCCATCCCCAAGTGTGTCCTGAGGTGTACTGATGAGCTGAGAGCCTTTTCAGAGTATTCGCAGTTTGTCCTTTTGGTTTCGCATCAGGCTTTTGTTTCTCTACCCAGGGTCTCCCTGTGAAATAGTCCGACCTGTCTTGAAGTCTCTTTGTAGGCCAGGCTGGCCTCGAACTCACAGAGATCCGCCTGCCTCTGCCGCCTGGGTGCTGGGATTAAAGGCGTGCGCTACCACCCACTGCCCAGCCAAATAATTCTTTTTCTATAAAACATAAATTGTAAGTACTGATCTCTCTGCTGTCGTAATGAACTGTCTGAGCTCCATACAGCCCTCTGGCTGAAAGTTCTTGCTGCGGCATCTTGTGTTACAGACTCTGTTTGCATAGTGACATTTCTTGACATTTTTCTGTAGTGTTTTTTGAATAATTTTGTTTCTGAACGTAGGCTATAGGGTGCTTTCTGGTGAGTCTGCTATGGTCTTTTTGTTTGTTTGTTTTTGTGACAGGTTTTTCTGTATACTCCTGGCTGTCCTGGAATTGGCCCTGTAGACCAGGCTGGCCTTGAACTCAGAGATCCACCTGTCTCTGCCTCCCAGATGTTGGGCACCACTGCCCCCTATAGTTTGAGTCTTAAGTGCCCCCCTGCTGCCCATGTGTTAAAAGGGGTCATTTCCATAGGGTTTATGGGGATGTGCCTGACAGGGACTCGTGGGACCATGCTTCTTTTTTATTCTCCTGGGATTTTTAGCCATGAAGTGAACAGTTTTGTTCTCCACAGCCACTTGGTACCTTCACCAGAACCTTCCAAACGAAAGATGCTCTCTCTCACTCCTGAGCTGCAGTGAACAAAAGCAAACACTCTAATTTAATATCTCAAGTATTTATCATAGTGATGGAGCACTGATACAACACACAACATTCTTTCATTTTCTTCTTTTTTTATTTGTATTTATTTACTTATTTATTTATTTTGAGGCAGGTCTCACTAGCCTGGGACTTACTGTGTAGACCAGGGAAGGTATCCTCAAATTCACAGATCAGACTGGCTCTGCCTCCAGAGTACTGAGATTGAATATGTAAACTACCATGCCCAACCCACATACTTCTTTTTAAAAAGGAAAAATCCAGATATCTTCCTTTGCTCCTAAATACTTTGTTCGGGTTAAGGAAAAACTTCTGAGCAGGAGCACACAGGAGGGCATCATAGGAAAGGAGGTGGGATATTTCATGTGTGATGAGCCATGGCCAATTTCTTGTCTGCTCTTAAAATATTAGCATGTGATTCAGGGAATGGTGGGCGCACGCCTTTAATCCCAGCACTTGGGAGGCAGATGCAGCTGGGTCTCTGGGTTTAAGGCTAGCCTGGTCTACAGAGTGAGTTCCAGGGCAGCCAGGGATCTATAGAAAAACGCTGTTTCAAACAAACAAACAAACAAACAAACAAATAGCAATAGCATTTATCTTAAAATTGGCATACATAGCTGCTTCCTTACTGTGTGCTGAGCAGCATATGGTCATTATAGTATTTAGTGTTCTCAACAGCCCTGTTCTCATTCCCATTTCACAGATAAAAACTCTGTCTTCCAGTGACGTTTCCTAGGCCCTGTTTGCTGAGTGGGGGATTTGTATTCAGGAGGCAGCTGTGGTCCAGGCTCTCGGCCATCACTGCCATAACCCTCCTGCTGTGGAGTGGGCTCTCTCTGAGGAGAGATGCTGTCCTCCGGCGATGCTCCCCAGGGTGACGCAGAGAGGTGAAGAATTGTATTACAGACTTTCATGGGCTTAGGTTTTGTAGAATAACTTTTAGTATTCTTTTAAGAGTAACTTAAAAATACTTCCATCTCTTAATGTGCTAGATGCCATCTAAACTGAAGCCAGGGAGGTACATGGGATACGCAGTGTAACCCAGTTTAGCTTGGAGTAGGGCAGGGGTCGATTTTCCTCTCCCACTGACTAGAATGTCAACTGGGGGAGAGCTATCAAACATTCTCTAGGACGTGGGATTGTAAGCCCAAGTTTAGAACCAGAACTAGAACATACTTGACATTTTGTTCAGTCCTGCACGGTAATGAAGCTTGTTTCTTGCTGCTTTCTAAGGAATACATTTACGAAGGCACAGAGGACTCGTCGCTGTTTTAGCTTAACGCAGAGAACTGTACCTCTTTATAAAGACAGCCGACTTTCTAAACTTAATTGCAGAATTCTTCATTCATAACTGATTGTAAGCGGTAGGCACTGTGGTTTATAGGAAAACAAGGACTCGCTGGGGGCTAGCTGTTATGAGGACTGTAGGGCTGTCTGCTTACAGCAGGATTTCTGCCAGCACCAGAAACATCTCCTTCGCTTTCCAGGGCAGCGTGTGTGGGTTTGGAAGACAAAGTCAGGAAGTTTCTGGTTGCATTTTTCAGACAGTATTTAAGCATTTCCTACCTTCAAGGTAGGAAGGCCCTTGTCTTGTCTGTTATCATTTTCCTGCACTTTACCGCCGACTCACACTAGGCAGCCAGTAACTGCTGACCACTGGCTGCTTGTGCCTACATTTCACAGCTACAGCTCCTGTCCCAAAGGAAGAGGGGCCTTGTCATCCTAGTCGCTTGGACCCTCAATGGCCGTATAATGCAGGTTGTCCTTACGACCTGTCTACATTTGGGCCTACTCATCTCTAGTCCATCTGTCCTGACTCTGATCCACATCAGGTCTCTCAAAACCACTTCTGGAGAAAAAGAACTGGTTGCTTCATTCAGACAAGAAGCCCAGGAGCAAATCGGCTTCAAGCACCATCTACTTGATGATTACCTAGAACCCAGCCTCCACCCCTGCGCCCTCTTCCTCCTGCATCTTTCTCAGGTGTATCATGCGGCCTGGCGGCAACTGAAACTTAGACCTTCTCAGTTGTTCAGGAACATCCCAGGGCTGAGCTCAGGTGCCATCAGCCGCCATGCTAGCTCCAAGATGATTTCTGGTCCAGGAAAAGGGATTCGAGTTGCTTACATTTGAAGCGTCACTGTGAACAACTTCAAAAGCAGGCCACCAGAGGGAATGAGAGATGACTTCTGTCTTAGTTAGTTTTTTTATTTCTGTGATAAAGATCATGATCAAAAGCAGCTTGGAGAGGAAGGGGATTGTTTGGCTCACATTTCCTGACCATTGCATCACTGAGTGACAGGGAGTCAGGAACTCCAGCAGGGCAGGAACGTGAAGGTAGGAACTGAAGCAGAGGCCACAGAGGAATACCGCCTACTGGCTTGCTGTTCCTGGCTTGCTTGCTTCACATTTTTATAGAGCTGGGGACCATGGGCCCAGGGCCCAGGGGTAACAGCGCCCACAATAGGACTGGCCCCTTCTGCATCAATCATTCATGATCAAAATGCCCCATGGGCTTGCCTACGGGCTAATCTTAAGGAAGCATTTTTGTTTCGTTTTGTTTTGTTTTCACTTGACTTTCCCTCTTCCTAGTGTCAAGTTGACAAAAAAAAAAAAAGCTAACCATATAGCTTGCCAAAGACAAATTATCTCCACACAAGAATAAGGAAAATGGTATTCGAAAGATAAAGATCATAGCTAGGTATCTGCTACAGCACTCTCTCCTGTGTCCTATTTGTTATTTTTCCCCAGTAGCTCCTTTAAAATAAAATTTAAAAAAAAACTTTTCATTTTCCATAGCTCCAAGGACTACAGGCATCAGGGTAAAAAAATGAGGAGAGGCAGTCCAGCAGTGAGGATCAGGGCTCTGACCCCAGAGTTGGCAGATCCTGCTCTCGCTTTACACACCACACCACCTTAGACAAGATAGCAACTTCACAGGTGCTTAGTAAGGCTTCCCTCCACTGTATCTATGGGGAGCAAGCCCACCATCATGTGGGAAGCTCTTAATGCATGCGTGACTCCCCAGACATGCTAAGTGCTCGTTCTATCGCTTGCATGTAGAGCTGGCTCATCTGAGGACTCCCATGGCTTGTGTGGGTTTTGTTACCCTTCTCACCCTTCCCAGACTCCCCTGGGCGCTCTCCGTCTTGCCTCTGCATACGCATACTTCCCATTCTGGTCTGTCTGCCCCGTGCCTACCAGGTCCCGGTGTCAGTGAAGGAGATTTCCAAGACCTTACCTAGCCATAGGTCTATGGTTTTCTTCCACAAAGTTCTTCTTTCCCTCATTGCCTCTGAAATTGGAAAGGAATGAAATGTATGCCCTGGCCATGCTGAAGCAAGCATACCTGGGCAGCCCATATATGGTGGTTCTGTTGATCATGAAACCCTAGATGGACAAGACAGTTGTTGCCTCACCCCAGTCTGTAATGACCTGGTGATTTGGGGTAATTTCCCAAGTCTAAGCTCCCCTTTATAAGCAGACCTTGGGAAAAGATATCTTAGTAAGACAGATTACTGCGATGTTGGATATTTTCTGGACCCGTTTAAGGGTACTTGGAACTTTGTTGAAGCTGCAGTGAAGACTGTCTCAACAGCTAGACAGCTAGTGATGGGCTAATGTTGCAGAGAAGCAAAGAACAGGCTGGTCTTGACCTTAGGGCCTTTGATTAAATGGGGAGGAAGTACTATCTGTAACACATGAACAGATGCCAAACAAGGGATGTTCATGGTAGTTTAGTCTTACCATTTCAAAATGAATTGTGTCTACTGGTAGCATTTTTGTGCTCTCTCTCTCCTTCTCTCCTTCCTTCTCCCCTCCCCCATGGCCCTGTCTCTAAATATGTGGTCCAGGAGGTATAGGTCATATTACCTGTTTATTATACAATTCCCCCAAGTACGTTGAATGGCCACATTATAAATAATGGCTATTATTGCTGTCTAGACTTAACAAATGGCTATTTAACAGGCAATGAAATAATTTATCCACAGGTCTTATACTATAATTACACACACACACACACACACATACACATTTAAGGGACAAATGTTAGGGCTCATGTTCAAAATCCAAGTCTTGTTCACAGTGGTGAATTATTCTCTGTAGACAATGAGTGCTAGTGTGAAATACAGAACAAACACACCTCAGTTTCTCAAGGATCACGCTTTGGTTGTCATTGTAATTCCAGTCCATGCTGATTGGAAAATATTGAGTAACATGTCTGTTCATTAACTTTATATAAAACACTGTAAACATTTTGATATATACCCCCTAGGTTATCTTCTCCTATTATGAATTTTTAAAGTATGGCATTAGAATCATACTGTACCTAAGTCATATAAACTCTTCTTAAATTTTCAAAATACTGTGGGGGGAAGGGGACTGTGAGGTGTATGTGTATGGTATGTGTCTGTGTGATGTGTGTGAGTGTGTGTCTGTATGTGAGTGTGGGGAATGAAGTGTGTGAAGTGTATGTGCGATATATATCTGTGTGGTATGTGTGTTTGTGAGTGTGGGGGTGAAGTGTGTGTGTGTGATATGTCTGTATGTATGTCTATGTGTGAGGGTGGGGGCGAGGTGAATATGGGGTACATGTGTGTGATATATGTCTGTGTGTGTGTGTGTGGTGTGTATGTGTGTGACATATCTGTGTGTGTCTATGTGTGAGTGTGGGGGGTGAGGTGAATATGGAGTACATGTGTGTGATATATGTCTGTGTGTGTGTGAGAGAGTGTGGGGGTGAGGTGTGTATGTGTTATGTCTATATGTGTGTCTATGTATGAGTGTGTGGGGTGAGGTGAATATGGGGTACATGTGTGTGATATATGTCTGGTGGTGTGTGTGTGTGTTGCGAACCATGAGGCCTATTCCCAGGACCCATATGGATGGAAGGAGAGAACTGGCTCATCAGAGTGGTCTTCTGACCTCCACCCATGCACCCCTCTTAAAAATAAGTAAATAATTAAAAACAAATGTTTTGGCTTTTCATTATTTAGCTTTCTCTTTTTTTCTGAAAGATATCATTCCAGTCATTATCCATCGTTCATTTTACTTTGATTCAAAACCATCATTTCAATTATATCCAAATAAATTACAACCAGCTACCACTAAGTTGTTATTGAAACTTAGCAATGAGTTTTCCTACTTTATGAATTGCAAAGTACTGAATTGGAAATTCATGTAATTCTTCTAAATTAAAGGTTTGCTGAGTTGGTTGACTATAGTCCCTCAAAAGTAGAACATACTAACAATGTGTGACTTTCTAAATTTTCCTATTTGTGATATTGCATGGTAGGATATGAACTCAATAAATTACCAGAGGCCTAAAGTGTTGGATTTCCCTGTATAAAAGCCCAAGCCAACAGTCTTAGCTTTGTTTAGTATTGTGCAATTAAAAACCAAAGCCCCGGTGTGTGCAGCAGCTGCCCATGTGTGCTATCCTTGCAATGTTAACTGGATAAAGTGCACAGGCGTTTCCTCATAAGTGGCCAGGAGAACCTCCACAACAGTAATGTCCTTGCTTGCTTAGTTTCTGCTTTGTTCTCCTCTGCTCAGTCTCTGGTGTTCTCCAGAGTTGCTGCTCCTTCACGCCCCCTGGGTGGTGTCAGAGAATTGCTGACTCAAGAGGTAGAGCTCATGCCTGACTTGGAGACGTAGTATTTGGAAGGATTTATTGGACCCAACAGAAAGTTGAATATAATTTAAAGGTGTGTTTGCATTGCGGAAGCACAAAATGAAGTGTCTGGCTCACTGTCTGTGTTTCATTTGGAATAATGAGTAACATTGTCTAATCGTGGAGGACAGAAAAATAAAAACCTGCATGAGTGCAGTTTGGCAGGCTCCTCCTTTTCACCTAGGTTTCAGTCTAAAGAGCTTGAATGATCCACCCAGCGCTTAGGAAGCAGAAGGTCTGAGTTTGGTTTTTCTCTGAGTGAAGAGGCAGGCAAATTCCAGTAGAAGGATACGCAGGTGAGAAACGGCTCTGCCTGGCACCATCCTGAAGATGTGCCCAAAGGCTCTGCCATGTCACTGTGGAGCTGGGGATCCTGGAGTCCACATGCTCACACAAGTTGGCTCTCTGCAGGAATTTTCCCATCTGATCGCAAAGGAGGGTTTCCCAGTTCATTAATTTAAAAACAGATGGTTCGGATCTTTGCTGTTATGGTTTGGGTTTTGCTGTGTACTTTCTAGCTGGCCTCACACTCGGAGCCACCCTTCTCTCTCTGCTAGGATTCCCAGGACGTGACACCTTACCCAGATGACAAAGGTGCCTTCAGGGAGTCGCCTCTTTTGTAGGCCCTATAGTATTCCTTTCAGATAATGTACAGAGACAGGCAACAGGTGGTACTAGCCTGTGGTATTTTCAGTCTTCCATCAGATATAGTAGCAGTAGACCGGAAATGGCTCGTGCTCTGTAAGAATCATGTTATCTTTCAGTAGCATTTTGAAATTAGCAACAAAAATTAAATAGGTGTGGTGGCACATGCCTTTAATCCCAGCCCTCAGGAGGCAGGAGCTGAAGATCTCTGTGTGTTTCACGCCAGCCAGGAATGCATACTGAGAGCCTTTTAAAATATTTTTTAACATTTAAAAATAATATATATAATTATATAATAATATATATAATAGTATAATGTATTATATATAATAATATAATATTAATTATTTAATGATAATATAATATTATATATATTATTTTTAAATGATGCAGTGTTGGGGATTGAACTTGGGGCCAGTGCACGCTAGGTTAGTGCTTTATCACTGAATGACACCCCCAGCATCCTTTGATGGCATTTACGGCTGAGGACTGATAGGGCATATAAATGTATAAAGGAAGCAAGCACAGGCACCTGGTCCTCACTCTTGGCTTACTGAAGCTCATTTCTCACCAGTAAGTGAACAAGCAGTGGCCCCTCTGCTACTTAGAAGTGTAAAACACTCTTCCTAAAGGCCATTCATTCCCATGCTTTCCTAACTTGTATACGTAATAAATAGCTCAGTTTAACTCCACATTGAACATTTGCCAGTGGCAGGTCTGTCACACATCAGTGATACAAAGCCCCCCAGAAGAACGTGTTTAATTGAAGACCGAAGACTACAGAAAAAGCCTTCCAAAGCAGTATTTTGATTACAAATAAAATTCAAAGCAAGGCATCTCGTTTTAAGGAGTCGGCATTTTTCCTAATTAAAAGGAAAAATGAGAAGCCTGCCACCCTATTCAAGTGTAATTCCGTAAATGTTTCCGTGTGCGATGCCAAGGGGGAGAGGGAGCCTGAGCCCAGTGCATTTATTTTAAAAAGGGGGAAAGAAGAAAGTAGGGGAGAGGTCGTTTTCCTGGAGGTGTCCTCATCCGTGGTTTCCACAGGAGAACCGCTCTCTCGTGAGCACGGTCGAGGAGAGGTGTCATTGCGAAAGGCCCCATGCGATGTGCATCGCCTGCACAGCCCCATTAACTCGCAGATGATTTCTTGACTCGGCTTATATTTTGAACCTAAGCCTATCCAGTGGTCTCTCACCACCTGGTGTATTTGAAAAGTTGCAGTTAGTTCAGGTTCTGCCTGAGCAATAAAATATAATTTTTTTTCCTGATGATTCAGGCAATTCATGGAAATATTTTGGTCTTTTAGTATTTGTTTTGTTTTTTACAAAATAAACGGAGATTTTCATACACGTATACAATGTATCTGATCATCTCCAATCCTGGTTTCTGACCTCCAGCTCCCAAACCTTCCTAAGATAGCAGGACATTGCTGTGCAGCCCTGGCAGGCCTGGAACTCTCTATAGACAGTTGACTCAACTGGAAAACAGTCCTCTTCCCTCTGCCTGCCACAACTCCAGCTGTGGACCCCTGGGCCTTACACACTTAACTCTTTTGTTAACTTAGCAACCTTGACAAGCTAATATTTTTTAAAAATAATATTTTACTATGAAATGACATTCAGAACTGGGCAGTGGTGGCATAGGCCTTTAATCTCAGCACTCGGGAGGCAGAGGCAGGCAGATCTCTGAGTCCAAGATTAGCCTGGTCTACAGAGTGAATTCTAGGACAGTCAGGGCTACAGAGAGAAGCCCTGTCTCACCCCTACGAAAATAACAAAATAACACTCAGACAAATATAAAAGGAGACTCAGCTTTGTAGCTTGCTTTTGCTTTGACTGTTTGTGTTCTCTCTTGGTGCTCAGGGTTGGACTCTTGGCTCCATGCATATGAAACACATACTCCCCTGTTGAACTATGACCTCAGTCCCTGAGCTTAAGTCCATACAGGAAAAGGCATTGGTTGTTTTGCAAATGATGGGTTTTTCTCAAAGCTAGAAGCCCTCTTTGAGCCGCTCAAATTTAACCATCCTGTGTGAATTTGATAGTGCTTGCATTTCGTTTTCATTCTCTAATTGCTTTACTGCAAAAAGGGGGTGCAGAAGATAAGAATTTGGAATGTGGGTAAAGTATTAGGAGCAGAAGAGATTCCCCGATGGTTAAGACCACTTGTTCTTGAACCTGGTTTGGTTCCCAGCATTCACATGATGGCTCACAACCGTTCACGACTTTATTTCCAGGGGATCCAAGACAGTTTTCTGCCTCTGTGGGCACAGGCAGTGCACATGATGCACAGACATACATGCAAGCAAAACATTCATACACATAACCGAATTTTTAACTGAAAGGATTATGTGTATGTAGCTATATAATGCCTTGTCCATGTTTATCGGGGTGCTTATGGTAGACATACATACTGACCACAAAGCAATCTCAAGCCGCTGCTTTTTCATCCAGATAGCAACACTTTTTGTTTGTGCTTTTAGTTTTTATACTGGGTCTCAGGTATCCCCAGCTAGCCTCAAACTGACTTTGTAAGAGGATAATGTATTCCTGATTCTCCTAACCCAGCTTCCCAAAAACAGAAATCACTGGCATGTGCCTCTCCTCCTGGCTCTATGAATGCTTTAAAAAAAAAAAAACCAACTTGCAAAGCCAGTTTCCCTGTGACATTTTCATACAAAGTTCTGGATGTCTGTCCTTCCCTCCCCTTCTCCAGCTCCACGCATCTCTCCCATCCCAGCTCTGATGGGGATCCTCACTTCAGAACTTGTCCATCATGTCTTATTTTCAGAATTTCTTTCCTTTGATTTCTGTAATGTTTCTCTCCATTTTGTAAATGAAGAAGTCAGAGCATTTTGCTCCCAGTTACACAAAACCACACTGAGCCCAGTGTGCATGCCAGGGGTCTTCGTAGAAGGGCCGCAGAGTTGGAAGAGTCCCACCCCTGTCTTGGCACGACTGAGGCAGAGCTTTTCTTCCTGCAGCCTGCGAGGCGGGCCATGGCTTGGCTTCCCCTGCTCACCTGTAGGACACACCCTTACATTCTCTCTCCCTTGTCCCACAAATCCCAGCCGGCTCCACTTCTCCTTTATTAACTGTGTTACACATGGATATGCTGTTTCAAATTACCTGTGTCACACAGCAGATCTTAGTGGCAATAAAATTAGCTTAAAGATAGGAAGTACTTCTGAGTAGTTCAGCAAGGCCATGGTCAATTCAATTAAAGTGTTAACATATATTTCAGAAGAAAGGATGTTTAAGATCATCAGCTAATTCCACACAGTTGATCTAAGCACTCACGGCTTTCCTGGGACAGTGCGCTGTGCTCTGGGCTTTGAAGATAGCTACTATTTTTTTTAAATGCCTGTTTAATAAAAACGTGCTTCGGAATACTGTATTTAACATCAAAGACCATTACCGTGAACTGTGTGGTTGACGGTTCTAATTTCACTAAGTATGGGATAGCTGAGTCTTACTAGATAGCTTGCAGATAGATAAAAGCTGCAAGCATCCAAATCATGCTATGACTCTGGTCCTGGCTGATTCTCACCTGTACCACAGACCGTCTCCCCGGATTTTTACCCTGTATTGCAGCGGCTTTGTCACTGAGAATGACTAAGGCTAAAGTGGAATAGCACAAAGCTTGTTGTCCTCGGAAAAGGCTATCAAAAGGTCCAAGGTGCCCTTGAGATCAAGTGTATGTAATAATCTACTTTAAAAGTTAACATCACCGCTGGACAATGGCGGTGCACACCTTTAATCCCTGTGAGTTCTTCAACTTTCCACCTACACGGAAGAACTTTTTAAAAGTTAAAAACCCTTCGAGTGGGCTGGAGAGATGGCTCAGAGGTTAAGAGCATTGCCTGATCTTCCAAAGGTCCTGAGTTCAATTCCCAGCAACCACATGGTGGCTCACAGCCATCTGTAATGAGGTCTGGTGCCCTCTTCTGGCCTGCAGGCATACACACAGACAGAATATTGTATACATAATAAATAAATAAATATTTAAAAAAAAAAAACAACTTCGAGTTGCCAGGCTTAGTGTGGCTCAGTGGTATAATTCTAGCACCTGGGAGATGGAAGCTGGAGGACTTCAAGACCAGCCAATCAATCAATCAATCAAACTAAAAGACAAACACCAACAAACCTTTTACATCAGTAGCATATTTTGAGGTTAATGTAGATAGTGCGTGAAGTGAAACCTCAGTCAAATGAAAATAATAACCTGGCAACAGGTCTCACGGTAGTTCCCGACTGTGCAAAGCACTCATCCAGGATCACCCAGTCAGCGCCAGCCACACTCCGGGAATGTCAGTTTCACATTTCCTAGAAGGCCCGCGGAAGGAAATAAGACCGGTGGAAGATGAAGGGGCTAGCCCCAGTCACAGCCAGTAACCGTTCTACCAAAATGGCCTGACTCCACAGCCCAGCATCTGTTTCCATTCTCCTGAGACACAACAACCACCAGGGCGTGCATCTTTCTTTTCGGCATTTTTGGGTTACGCTGAAGAGACACAGCAAGAACGTGAGGATTTACTTCAGAGGGGTACAGCTATCTTTGGTGGGCGTCTCAGATTCTAGAACCACCCTCGGTCTGGCGGCCCCTGGAAAGGGTGATTTTATTCATCGTCCTATAGAGGGCGCTTCATTTACTTCAGCTGGGAAAGAAGCACAAAACTAGCGTTTTGGAAAGCATGGGGGCCGCATCCGAACCTGGTACAGCAGCCGCTCCTGTGAGTCCACTAGGACTCACTAGGACTGGACCTGGACCACTAGGACTGATAAAGAGAAGGAGGACTGAGAAATTCTGGCTGTGGGTGTATTTCTTTACCATGTTTTAAAGCCCATGCCTGTGTGTGCCCGGCGCATAAATCTTCCTTCAATCTTTGTTGAATTACTAAGTAAAGTAAGCACTGGGTTAAAACACACAAACCCATAAATTAGACATATGCTCTTGTTTTCAAGCTATGTAGATGCACCCACCCCACCTTCTCCTTATAGGGGTGTTTCTTGCCTGCTCACTGGTTTAGAAAACACTGTATGGGGGATGTTCATCCACAGGCTAAGCCAAAGAATTGACTTTCAGGGCCTGGAGAGATGGCTCAGCAGTTAAGAACACTTGTGGTTCTTCCAGAGTACCCAAGATTGGTTCCCAGCACCCATTTGGGCTGACTCACAACGACGTGTAACTCCAGCAGACGTAAAGTGCTGCCCCTGCATGTATGTGGCGTACACTCACAGATCCATACACATGGGTTTTTGTTTGTTTGTTTTAAAAGTTGGCTTTCATGAGCTATGGCTCAGTGGCAGCGCATCGCCAGTCTGTACAAGGTCTGCTTTAGTCCCCAGCACTGGGAAAGGTATGTGCCCGAGAAGCATCAGGACAACATTGCCAGTGTCGCCCCTGCAGCCAAGGACTGCTGCACGGGCTAGACGGCCACGGAGACATGGATGAACTGAACAAATTTTTTTTAAATAAAAACGATGCTAAATTTTATCTCGTAGCTTCTATTTAGGTGATTTTAGTTTTGTTTTTTTTTTTTTTTCAAGTTGTAAAACTGGCAGACAGATGCAGGGGACAAACAGGAAATTTAGGACCACTGAGCTATTTTTGACAGTTTCAAATTAAGTTTGCAGCTGTCGTTAGTGTCAGAATTTAAATAACTTTGCTCTGCTAAAAAATAAATCCAAAACATATGGATTTCAGCAAATTCTATGTTTGTTGTTGGTGCTTATTAAGGAAAGGCACGGCGGTCAAAAAGTTTAAAAGTTTCAAGGCTGTAAAGACAATCTCCCTTGTCGGCTCTCTGTCCTCAAAACCTTCTGACACTTTACCCACCTAACTACCTACATTCCTGCCTGCCTGCCCCCTGGTTGTCCTGGAACTCACTCTATAGATCAGTCTGGTCTCGAACTCACAGAGATCCACCTGCCTCTGCCTCTCGAGTGTTGGGGTTAAAGGTATCTGTCCTCAAAACCTCTTGTTGCTTTGAACTTCGCAATAAAAGTAGTCTCCTTGCTAATGGATCAGAAGCAGTTTTGAGACCAGGTTTCAATTCTGTTGTTATAATGACATTTATCATTTTATATAATTTATTTTTATTTTTCTCTACTTTGGTGTTTTGCCTGCATGCATGTCTGTGTGAGGGTGTTGGGTCCCCTAGAACTGGAGTTATAGACAGTTGTGAGCAGCCACATAGGTGCTGGGAACTGAACCCAAGTCCTCTGGAAGAGCAGTCAGTGCTCTTAACTGCTGATCTATCTCTTCAGCCCTAATTACATTTATTTTATTTTATCTTATCATAGTGTGTCCTCACATCATTGAGTATATACGGAAGTCAGCCACAACTGAAGAATGTAGTTCTTTCTTTCTTCCAAGTAAGTTCTAAGGAGCATTGGAGGTGGGTCCTGATGTTGGTAGTGAGTGAGCATAGGAGGTGGGTCCTGGTGTGGGTAGTGAGTGAGTGTCTTAGTTAGGGCTTCTATCTCTGTGAAGAGACACCACCACCACAATTTGGTTGCTTACATTTTCAGAGGTTCGGTCCATTACCATCTTGGTGCAACATGGCAGCATGCAGGTAGACATGGTGCTGGAGAAGCAGCCAAGTGTCCTCCATCTCGCAGGCAACAGGTTGTAGACCGAGACATTGGGTGTGGTTTGAGCATATATGAGACCCAAAACCCACCTCCATGGTGACACACTTCCTCTAACAACACTACACCTACTCCCACAAGGCCACACCTACTCCAACAAAGCCACTCCCTTTAGGGGCCATTTTCTTCTAAACCACCACAATGAGACAGCTGAGCTCTCTAAAATAGGAGAATTATCCTTTCTGTGAGACTAGAGCAAAGGCTGTCTAGGGTTGGAACCATAGCAGGGCTGGAATGGATGTCTAAACCAACCAGGAGAAACAGGTAACAGAACAGGCCTCCACTTGGGGTTCCACAAGTCCAACCCTAGGTCATTTCAGTCCAGAGGAAATGCTGAATTGAAAGGTTCCTTCCCTGTCCTGTCCTTCCAAGCAGACAGCTTCCAGCCAGCTTTGCAGCATAACTAGCCAAGGATCACTAGGAAATAGAAACAGAATGGATACCATCCAGAGGTATCCAAGGAGGCTGAGGGAATTTATATAATATATACTATAACATATTTGAGAAAGAAATAACTGCAAACAAGAACAGGGTGCTACAAAAGAAAAGCCTTCATAAAAACAGAAGGGCTTACAGAGATAAAAAGTATGAATTATTCTGCAGTTGAAACTCCAAATGTTTAATTTAGGAATTCTGTGTTTAGTTTATTAAGTTGCATTGTCAAATTGGGAAGAAATACCTGAAGCAATGGAAACCTGTTCATTAGAACTCTTAGAAGACACAACACAATAAGTCTTGTAGAAAGTAAAATTAAGCAAGCAGAAATGTGTACCGGGAACGTGATGAGATCCAGCATATAAATAAAAGAAAATGAAGGAATGAATATTGTCGAAGAAATAATTCCAGAAACGTGTGAACATGAGGATATGAATTCATAGATTAAAAGGGCCACAAAGTGGTGTATGTGTATTGCTTGAAAATAGACTCAAGTCAGCGTGCATCATCAGAAAATACGAGAACACCAGGAACATGGAGTGTCCTACAGACTTTCAAAGATTTGGGGGGAAGAACCAAAGATCAGAATGACAACACAGGACACTAGGAGACAGTGGGTTACCTTCAGAATTCTAAGGAGGCATCAGTTTGGACATAGCAGTAAGGATTTCACCAAAGTATAATTTGAGGTTAAAGACAAAGCAGATTGGTGAGGTGGCTCAGGAAAGGTGCTCGCTGCCAAGCGAAACACTTGGGTTAGATCCTGCGTTGGCACCCATGTGGTGGGAGGAAGGAGCCTAAAGACTGCCCTCTGACCCCCCCCCACACACACAGAGACACAGACACCCCCGCACAGATAAATAAGTCAATGTAATGTTGAAGAGATGAACAGAAGACTATTGAGACATACACAATTTTAACAAGTTTTCCTTATTTCCATGGCAGGGGCATGTGACAGAATGCATGAGGAGGGAGGAATGGGCACAGAGTGTCAGCGCTTCCTAGAGAAGTGGAGGTCACTGCTAAGGAATTAGCTAAGAGGGGGCTGGAGAGATGGCTCAATGGTTAAAAGCACTCTCTGCTCTTCTAAAGGCCCTGAGTTCAATTCCCAGCAACCACATGGTGGCTCACAACCATCTATAATGAGATCTGGTGCCCTCTTCTGGCCTGCAGGCATGCATGCAGTCAGAACACTGTATACACAATAAATAAATCTTTAAAAAAAAAGGAATTAGCTGAGAGTCAAACAGGCTTTCATTTGGGAAAAGATGGAAATTAGAAACCACTATTTTTCAAAACAAGACATTGTCTGCTTTTTTTTTTTAGTTAGGTTTTTTTTTTAATGTTTCCTTCAAGACAGTTTTTTTTCTGTGTAACCCTGTCTGTCCTAGAATTCACTCTGTAGACCAGGCTGACCTCGAACTCACCGAGGTCCACTTGTCTCTGCCTCCTGAGTGCTGGGATTAAAGGCGTGCGCCACCACCACCCAGTTTGTTTGCTTTTTAAAAGCATGTGCTTGTTTAACTTTGAAAAGTTACATTTGAAAAGGATAAGAATAGTCCAGGAGAGAAGAAACATGAACCTTGACTCTTCTTTACTGGGTGATCTGGAGAGGCTAGTGCGTTAAAAGTTGTCTAGACTGCACAGAACCCATACGTGGTCCACATTTGGTCTGAGCTCATCAGCTTCCAAACTGCTCCAGGAATTTGTGTTGGTTGTGTTGGCTCACAGGCCGTAGGGGAATCATTCTTTTCTAACAGTAATTAAAGCTGTATTTGAGCAACTGTTTATCATTGACAAGGGAGTCCACACGCTTATAAAAAAAATAGTAATGTTTCTCCCTCTGCTAAAGAACTGTAATAAAGGTGACAGCTAATGCTGGGGAGACCACTCAGTCCATCAAGTGCCAGCCACACAAGCAAGAGGACCCACATAAAAGGTTTGGATCAGCAACACCCACATAAATGGTGGGCACAGTGGCATGCATTTGTAACTCTAGTGCTGGATCAGGGGGAGCCGAGGAACTCATTGACCAGTCAACCTAGGTAAGCCAGTGAGCTTCACATACAGTGAGAGACCTTGTCTCAAAAATAGGCCTTTAAGCCGGGCGGTGGTGGCGCACGCCTTTAATCCCAGCACTTGGGAGGCAGAGGCAGGCGGATTTCTGTGAGTTCGAGACCAGCCTGGTCTACAAGAACTAGTTCCAGGACAGGCTCCAAAGCCACAGAGAAACCCTGTCTCCAAAGATAAAAAAAAAAAAATACGATAGAGATCAATCAAAGAAAACACTTGACATCAACTTCTGCCTCCATGCACACACAGCTACATGACATATACATATACCACACATTTGCACACATATGCACTAAAGAGAGGCAGGGGGTGGGACAATGACTATGAATGAGAATACTAACTGGTGGAGAATTTAATAGTTTGTTGGCACAAAGGCATACACAGAGGAAAATGCAGGGGAAATAGAAGACATTTTAAGTCCCAGAATAGAAAATACCGTTTCAGTGGCAAGAACCTGAACTAATTGCTTTTATGAGATCATAAATGTGTCTTGATTTGGGAGAATGCCATGCTATTGAACTATTTTATTGTGGTGATGATGCCTCGAAGGATTTGAGAACACCAAATGAATTTTCAGTGTTACAGTCTTGGAGCCGCTGTGCACACTTCAGTGATAGCTTCCAGTGCAGGATGTGATTGTATCCATGGGGCTGCTGTGCACACTTCAGTAGTAGCTCCAATGCACGATGAGATTATATACATGTTCTATTTTATAATAACTTTTAAAGGAGGCACACGAAGCTTCAAAGAAAGAGAACAACGTAGAAATGAGGAAATCATTAAAGGTACATAAAGAAAGCAGAGGGTAAACGGCCTGTGGACCAAGAACAGCTCTTACGTGTCCCAGCTCAGCAACTTAACAGCGCTTTGTAGCCATCCAGAAAGCCGATATTGAGTGACCGCTTTGCATAGGTGTTCTTCACCCACCATATCAGTGAGCAAGTCAGATCAAACTCTTGCCTTTGTGAGCTTATCGTCCAGCAGGTAAGTTACGTGGAGGAGCAGACGCTAAACAAAAAGGCCACACAACACGCCTTCGGCGTCATATGTAGATAGGGACTGTGTAGGTCAGTAACCCCAGGAGGGTGAAGAACAGAGGTCAAGGAATGCAGATGGTGCAGTTCTCAATAGGAGTGGGGCGGGGCGTAGCTTGCTTAAGATCCTCTTGTCTTTTATTTTAGCACTGGGTATCAAAACCAGGCTTTGCCCTCTTTAGGCATATGTTGTACACTCAGCTACACCCCAAACTCCTAAAATTATGTCTTGTCAAAAAAATAAATCTATCAGTCTCTCTGGAGTTTTTTCTGAGCCCTTATTTGGTTTAGGAAGAGAGCCCATCCCATCAGTCCTGCAAGCACAGAACTGGGTACGAAGGAAAGAAATAGGGCCTGATTTACTGACCCGCACTAGATGAGCGGAGTGGCGGCAGGAAGCTGGATCCACACACGCGGGAGACCTGCACCCCATCCTTCCCTTAACAAAGGAGGGTGGGTGTTTGCTTGTTTATAAAAATCCTTGGTATCCAAGAGTGTACAGGTCTACCTTTGAGGGAAAAAACAAACACCTTGTAAGTCAACTTTGATCCTAAACAAATGGGGCTCCTCCCCGCTGGCCTCCTGCTTGCTGAGCCATTGTCTGGACATCCTGTGTGTGGTGTCTCGGCTACACAGAGCTCTCCAGGCGCTGGGGAACCCTTGGCGTAAGCCTGACTGTGGGTACTGGACCTCCACATCCCTTCCCTTGTGGACTATGATTTGACAAAATAGGGTCTGGATTTTGATTTTTGTTTGTTTTTCAAGACTGAGTGTAGCCCTGGCTTTCCTGGAACTTGCTCTGTAGTCCAGGCTGGCCGCGAACTCAGAGATCAGATTGCATCTACCTACCAAGAACTGGGATTACATTTGCCTTCACCGCCTGGCTGGATTTTGATTTCCAAGGAATTTAAATAAGGCCAACCGAGCACAGCTCTAACACAAGCCCAGAACCGCGGCGGGCACTCAGC